>PISX010013079.1:0-58203 GCA_004024625.1 Mellivora capensis | reverse complement strand
GGTGGTGGGTATTATGGAGGGCACGGATTGCATGGAGCACTGGGTGTGGTGTAAAACTATGAATTTTGCTATGCTGAAAAGAAATGAAATTTAAAAAAATAACACGGAGGACATGGGGAGATGGAGAGAAGAAGGGAGTTGAGGGAAATTGGGGGGGAGATGAACCATGAGAGACTATGGACTCTGAGAAACCACCTGAGGGTTTTAAAGGGGCGGGGGGTGGGAGGTTGGGGGAGCCAGGTGGTGGGTATTACAGAGGGCATGCATTGCATGGAACACTGGGTGTGTTGTAAAACTATGAATTCTGTTACGCTGAAAAGAAATGAAATAAAAAAAAATTTAAACAAATTTTTTAAAAAGTGCAACATGTATTTTGCTGATTAAAGAAGAAGTATCAATTCCTAGGTATGCCACCAGAATATTATTCAGAAGCAGTACAGTCACTCATGGTTTAATTAGTTATAGGACCTGAATTTCTCCAACAAAACATAGGAACAATACAACAAAAATGAAACATGGAGTGAGTCTGCCTATCAGCACAAGCAAAATTACATTCCCAGGCTATCTTCCTTTGGGCAGAAGACATATGTATTGGTGAAATGTAATCAATGCAGTAATCTTCTGAAAAACCATAACAGGGTTTAATTGTAGATTTATGGGCATACCTTTAATACTAAAACAGCTATGGGGCCAAAGGAACCCAGGACTCAAAGTCCCTAAAACAGTTTCAAGACATTAAATTTGAAACAAGCCATATGCATGATATGCATAAAAATTATATATCCATGTTTATAAAATAATCTAAACACATTTCTTAAGTTTAAATATAACCATTAAATTAATTTCCTTCTAATAGCTATTCTCACTTGGATCCTGGTTTTTTTTATGCATTTTTTGAGTTGTTTGCATAAACTTCCACTAAACCCAAAAACATAACACGAGAAAACCAAATAGTGCAATTTATGATTTTAATATTTCATTCCCCAAACTATCCATTTAGATATAAGTAGCCCAGATGAGGATTAGAAAGAGCACCTTTGGCAATAACTTTTCTTGGATGCTCTGTTTCCCCCAGTCCTAATATTAATGAAATGCATACTACAAATGTATTCATTCCTTTTATACAGAATTTCTACTATGCATTGTCTGGTAGACTCAGAGAATGGTGTTACCTTCAAGTCTGGGTTAAAATAAACATTATTTGCTAGTCAGTTAGGCAAGATGGCCTCAAAGGTCCTGAAATAATTAGTCTAGACAGAAATTCCTTATTTTTCCCTGTGAATATTTTTCTTCTCAGTAAAAACCTTTGGCTTTTCCTCCCAATTATGAAAATATTGCATGAACACTATTACAGTTTCAAATAATATAAAGAGCCATAAAGACCAAAGCAAACATGATCCATAATTCTAACACTCAGAACCACTGTACATGTCCTACAGAACTTGATGGGTAGGTAAAGGACAGATATGCATGTAGATGCATAGTGTTTTATATATATAAGCATACATATATGTTGAGTGTATTCTGATCTATGAAAAACAAGCTAGAAATGACAGACTCCTACTTCTCTTTACATCCAATCAAATTCTGAGTCCTATCCATTCTACCTCCAAAAGAGTTGTCAGTTTCATTCCACTCTTTTGGCCTCACTGCCTTAGTTCAACCTCATCATCTCTAACTTGGGTATTCCAACATCTTCCTGATGCAACTCCCCAAACCATTCATTTTCCCATCAAACATACTCCATCTATCCTATCACTGGAGTGTGACTTCAAAAATGAAAATTGGGTTTGTTACTCATCTTCTTAGAAGCCATTCACGTCTACCCAGTAACTTTAGTATTAAGTATAACCACTTTCACTTGCCAATCAATCATCAATCTGTCTCTGAAAAAATGGTCCTCACCCTTAGTTCTAACATACACTCTAGCTACAACATGGAATATTGCTTCTAGAATAGAACATGAGGGGCACCTGGGTGGCTCTGTTGGTTAAGCCACTGCCTTCATGACTCAGGTCATGATCCCAGAGTCCTGGGATTGAGTCCCATATTGAGTTTCCCCTGCTCTGCAGGGAGCCTCCTTCTCCCTCTCCTTCTGCCTGCCACTCCCTCTGCTTGTACTCACTCTTTCTCTCTGTCAAATAAATAAATAAAATATTTTTTTAAAAAAATAGAACATGATTTCCTTCCTGTTTCTATGCCTTCAAGTGTGCTGTTCCATCAACCTGCAATAACCTTATCCAATGTAACCAATTGAGGAAGGGATCCATAAAGGTTGTAATAGAGGTCAGAGTGTTGTTTTCAATATCCTAAGAAGGTTAATAAAAAATATAGATTGCTCTATGATAAGAACATAGAGACTCACCACTTTTTCCTAACTTTTGTGTTATTTTTAGCTACCATTACATCAACTGGGTATAGAAAGCTGCTGTATCATACTGGTTAGCAGCTGATTGATTGCCTATGCCTTTGCACAATACATAATGGGAAATCTAATTAATTATGACTGATATAATTTTATTATTTATATAATTTTAATATAGACTCCATAGGGTCTAGTGGGGAAATGTTAATAAAAGTAGTCCCTGTTGTGGGAACAATGGCTGAAGAAAAGAGATAAAGGGGAATGGAGGAAGTGAAAAGAGAGGGGGAAGGCAAGAAGGGTGCTAACTGAATAGCCACAAATCTTTACATTCCAACCTCTTTTAATCTCCTGAATAAAATAATCTTCAGAGAAGATATCTGTATATTTTCCCATTTACAGATGAGGAAACAAATCAAAGAAAGGCTGAACAGAATATTTACAGTAATTCAGCCTGTCAGTGAGTATGAAGCCAAGATCCGAACTTGGGTCCAGCTAACATGAGCTCCATACCCTTCCTCTTACATCTGCTGTCTTTCCCTGGAATTTATTCTGCTCTCATCACTACTCCTGTGTGTTGACCTCAAGGGAAGCAGTAAGATGCCTCAAAAATTACAATTTTTATGTCAATCTTTTTTTTATTGTGTTATGTTAGTCACCATAAACTACATTAATCATTTAAAGGGAGTAAAAACGCATCAAAGTATGTTTAGAGACACACGTGGCAACTGATTCGGTGCACAGGCTCTGGGACCATGCTACTTTCAAACACCAGCTGAACCACTAGCCAGTTATGAAACTTTAGGCACATTATTTATCTTATCTTTGCCTCAAATTCTTGATCTGTAAAATAAGGAAAATGATAATGCTTAACACTGGGTTGCTTTGGGAATGAAATATAATACATGTATCTTGCTTATAACAGTTCCACTAGCACTGGCTCAAAGCATTTAGCACTAGGCACAATACAGTCTAGATCTGCTCATACACATCTTCAGCAAGAGTTAACCCTCCCCCAAAATAAAGGTCATTTAAAGAGATTTTCTTTCATTATTATGTTATGTTAGTCACCATACAGTACATCATTAGTTTTTGACGTAGTGTTCCAAGATTCATTGTTTGCATATAACACCCAGTGCTCCAAGCAATACATGCCCTCCTTAATACCCATCATTGGGCTAACTCATTCCCCCACCCCCCCTCACCTCTAAAATCCTCAGTTTGTTTCTCAGAGTCCATAGTCTCTCATGGCTTGTCTCCCCCTCTGATTCTCCCCCCTCTTCATTTTCCCCTTCATTCTCCTAATATCCTCCATGGCATTCCTTATGTTCCACGAGTAAGTGAAACCATATGATAATTGACTTTTTCTGCTTGACTTATTTCACTCAGCGTAATCTCCTCCAGTCCCATCCACGTTGATACAAAAGCTGGATATTCATCCTTTCTGACAGCAGAGTAATATTCCATTGTGTATATGGACCACATCTTCTTTATCCATTCATCTGTTGAAGAGCATTTTGGCTCTTTCCACAGTTTGGCCTTTGTGGACATTGCTGCTATGCACATTGGGGTGCATATGGCCCTTCTTTTCACTAAATCTGTATTTGGGGGGTAAATACCCAGAAATGCAATTGCTAGATCATAGGGTAGCTCTATTTTTAATTTTTTGAGGAACCTCCACACTGTTTTCCAAAGTGGCTGTACCAACTTGCATTCCTATCAACAGTGTAAGAGCGTTCCCCTTTCTCCACATGCTCTCCAACATTTGTTGTTTCTTCCAATGTCAATTTTAGCCATTCTAACTGGTGTAAGGTGGTATCTCAGTGTGGTTTTGATTTGAATTTCCCCAATGGCTATTGAGGATAAACATTTTTTCATGTATCTGTTAGCCATTTGTACGTCTTCATTGGAGAAGTGTCTGGATTATTTGTTTTTGGGGTGTTGAGTTTGAAAAGTTCTTTATAGATCTTGGATACCAGCCCTTTATCTGTAGTGTCAGTTGCAAATATCTTCTCCCATTCTGTGGGTTGCCTCATTGTTTTGTTGACTGTTTCCATTGCTATGCAGAAGCTTTTTATCCTGATGAAGTCCCAAAAGTTCATTTTTGCTTTTGTTTCCTTTGCCTTTGGAGACATGTCTTGAAAGAAGTTGCTGTGGCCAATGTCGAAGAGGTTGCTGCCTATGTTCTCCTCTAGGATTTTGATGGACTCCTGTCTCACATTGAGGTCTTTCATCCATTTTGAGTTTATCTTTGAGTATGATGTAAGAGAATTGTTGAGTTTCATTCTTCTGTATATAGCTGTCCAATTTTCCCAGCACCATTTATTGAAGAAACTGTCTTTTTCCCATTGGATATTTTTTCCTGCTTTGTCAAAGATTATTTAACCATAGAGTTGACGGTCCATATCTGGGCTCTCTATTCTGTTCCACTGGTCTATGTATCTGTTTTTGTGCCAGTACTACGTAGTCTTAAACAATTCATGGAAACTAATGAGAACGAAAACACATCAGTCCAAAACCTATGGGATACTACAAAAGCAGTCCTAAGGGGGAAATACATAACCATTTAAGCCTCAGTTAAAAAAAATAGAAAAATCCCGAACACACAAACGATCTTTACACCTTAAAGAACTGGAGAATCAACAAAAAATTAAGCCTAACCCATGCACAAGAAGGGAAATAATTAAGATGCTAGCAGGGATCAATGAATTAGAAATCAGAAATACGGTAGAACACATAAACAAAACTAAAAGCTGGTTCTTTGAAAGAATTAATAAGATTGATAAACCACTTGCCAGACTTATCCAAAAGAAAAGAGAAAGGACCCAAATTAATAAAATTATGAACAAAAGGGAAGAGATCATGACTAACACCAAGAAAATAGAAACAAGCACCAGAAATTATTATCAACAACTACATGCCAATAAATTAAGCAACCTAGAAGAAATGGATGCACTCCTGGAAACCTATAAACTTCCAAAACTGAAATAGGAAGAAACTGACAACCTGAATAGACCAATAACCAGTAACAAGATTGAAGCAGTGATCAAAAACCTCCCCAAAAACAAGAGTTCGGGACCTGATGGATTCCCTGGGAAATTCTACCAAACATTCAAAGAAGAAATAATACCTACTCTCCTGAAGCTGTTTCAAAAAATAGAAACAGAAGGAAAACATCCAGACTTATTCTATGAGTCCAGCTTTACCTTGATCCCCAACCAGACATAGATCCAAACAAAAAGGAGAATTTCAGACCAATATCCCTGATGAATATGGATGCCAAGATTCTCAATGAGATACTAGCCAATAGAATCCAACATTACACTAAAGACATTCTCTTAAAATATTTCTTTTTATTTATTAAACAAATTATGAATATTTCCCCAGTTTCCCAATGTATTTGGCAAAGACTTGCAGTCTGTCATAGCTTCCAACCAGCATGTACAGCAGTTTTCTACTGGGAGTAAAAAAGTGTGGAAGTTGGGAAACCTGACCTACAAGTAGCAACTAGTGTTGCCTACAGTTAAGACTTTCTTTCTTTTCAAGGTTCAGGAACAAAAGCGTAATGATGGAGACACATTAAGGAAGCCCATAGTGTTCTACTGTTGTGTTGAGGGGAGGTTAGCCTCATCTAGAATGTAGCAAGATATAAGCAGTTTGTCTCTAATACAATAATCTGCTTGGCCAGAACTAAAATAGATTGAGCTTAGAGATGCTACTGCAAGCATTAGTAAGCAAATATTGTTATGAGACAGCATTTTTTAAAGGTCTGGGAAAATAATTAAGCAGACTTTTAAAATACTCTTCTTAAATGAAATAGTAAAAAATAAAGAAGAAAATTGACAGATTTTAAGAAATGTTATTTTTCAGAATTTAATGTTTGTTTACTCGTACCTAATCTCAGCACTTATATATTTTCCAGTATTTGTAGCAGTTACACAAATTTCACAATATTCTATTTCTCATAAGCATTATACAGCTGGGTTTAACAGTAACTATGTCAAAATACCTACTTTCTTTAATGCTGAAACTCTATTCAAACTTTACATGCCATCTCCTGCAGCTGTGTTTTCCAAATTTATCTGATCATAATTTCATCTAGGTGTTTATGAAAATACAAGTGTCCATCCCCCATCCCCTGGAGATTCTTAATTTGGGGACCAGAATGAAGTTAGGGAATTACTATTTTAAACAAATGCCCTCACTGGATCTGATCACTCATCATATAAGAGCTACTCACCAATGCATATTTTAAAGGATAATTCAACATAAATGATTTGAAATCCTTTTCTAAAAATATTTGGAAAATGTTGGAGGCCTGAAGACAATGTTTCACTACTGATGTCAAACTTATGAACAGGAGTTTAGGAAACATATGGGAAGAATTCTATTTCAAAATAAGGCCACAGGAACTATAAAGGGACTTTCAACTTTCTCAACTATCCATCCCTCCCTCTTCCTTTCTTCTTTCCTTCAACACTTACCTGAGTTCTTCTCTGACTTCCACTGCTGTGTTCCCTGCTACAATGAAGACATCATTCATGTCATCAGTCAGCATGTTGCAGGCATAGCCAATGTTGATGGCAGTTTCTGATACAAAAACAAAACCTACCTCAGTTAGAATATTACTTAATAACATAAGTACCTTTTCCATAAAAGTTTTGAGGCATTACCCGTTAATGGCAGAGAGAGCATGATGAGAGATAAAATCCAAGAAACCCAGAGCTAAATTCAAAGATCCAGATTCCATGATCAAACTTACCCCTTGTTAAAACCATGGAGAAGTAGCAATATCTATGAGTTCTCAGCCTTCTCATCTAGTTTTTGAAAAAAAAACTTATTGATTCCCAAAATTAGTATTTATGAAAATACCCTGAGGCCCTGTGATATAGTGAAATGTATAAATAAAAAACTTTTTACCTGAAGTCCCAAGTACTAACTTTGGAGAGCTAAAATACTTAATTTAGTTATTATTCGATCTGATGTGATAGACACATTGAAAACACTCACAAATTGTTCAGTTGAACAGCAAAAATACTCTCGTAGTAGCTTTATAATTCTGTCAGGTACAACATCACCATTTTCCCATTAAGTAAATTAAAGTTTGGAATTTGACTATCACCTCAGCCACCACCAGGACTGCTGCGACTAGGTAAGTGGACAAGTACACAATGTTGAGCACTTCTGTAGAATTGGACACTTGGATAATTAGGTATCCCTTCCATCCTCAACAAGGTCATTTGTTTCTTAGTCCATTGAGTCATTAGGCTCTTGCCAATTCTGTGGGATAATTAGATTTGGCCTAAGTCTGTAGGCAATTGATAAAATCTTAGCATATCCTTTGTATAAGCCACAGAAATGAAAACTAAATAAGAGTAAACCTGTGTATATTCCTAACTAAGTGAAGAGTTATGAATGTACCCTTTGACCAACATGAAACTCTAGGAAGTTTCTAACACACCACAGAGCTCAACTCTCTACTGTTGATTTTTTGTAATCAGTGATTTGGCTGAACATCTGGGGAACGGACTTATCATATCTATAAATCCTCTGATGTTCTAAGAAATATGTAATAAGTAGACAGAATCTTGAAAATGTATGTGTGCCAATTTGCTAAATATTCTGGTTTACAGATGACCAAGAATAAAATCACTTTTGTTTTAACTATCACTGCTAGCAACGGATCTAAAATGTACCAATCCCTTTTCCTTTTTAGGAAACACAGTACCCTGAACACGATGACTCTTTCTCTGTTGACCTGGTGTTCTGTCACGCCTGAAAGTGGATCCACTCTTATTGTACCACTACATGGGCGGTCCTGGAATTTAGCCTGGTTGCACTGGTATACCTGTGATTATTGTTAAAATGCCAGAATATTTCCACACCAGTTGATAAACAGCCACTTCCTTGAGTTTCCCCAAAGCCTGCCTACCATCCTGACCCCATCCCTAATATCCCCAAACCTCCCTACCACCAAGAAACTAAAGAAATAGCCCCTGAGATCTCCAATGTCCTACTTCAGTGATGTGCCTCTCTCTCTACCGACTGGGGTCAGTGCTCACGTGAAACAATAAACATTTTTTAATACCATCGTTGCCTCCAGGTGAAATTATTATATTTAAGAAGCAAGTGACTTGAAACTCAACTGATTGAAAAGTATACTATAGAAGATAATTCATTAGTTGTTGTTTTTAAATAATAAATTTTTGTAATATATCAGCTTTCCGTTTTATATTTCAACTCTTTCCCATGTGAAGGGCTATGTCAATATCTAATTCATTAAGCTTTCTGGTTAATTAAAATTTTACCAGAGAAATTATTTCCCCCCCCTTCAAGACATCATCAACATCCATTTTCAATTTACCTTGTTTGTCTCCTGTTAGGACCCAGATCTTAATATTAGCTAGTGACAAACTTGCAATCGTTTCAGTAACACCTTCTTGTAACTTATCTTCTACAGCAGTGGCACCTAGTAGCTATATTGAAAAATAGAGAATACCTTATGTTAATGCAGGCAAACAACAACCACAATGTATCTATGGCTTTAAATCACAGAGTTTAGAGGTCAAGGAACATGAACTGAAGATGGAAGTTAGGAAGCATTGATATGGCAAGCATCTTATTATATGCAGTGATCGGCTGGGAAGGTCTTCAAGTGGAGGTTCCAAATCAAGCCTACTGACAGTCACACCGATTAATGACAGAGATCCTGGAGGTCCGAATTTATGAGGGGTCTGATATGCTCAGGTAACATATAAGCATAAACCATCAGAAGCCATTTGGGCTTCTGAGAACTGAAGAACTCCCCAGCCTCTTCCCCACTTATATCAACATGGAAAGCTCCAAAGGAGAGCCCTAATCTCATAGTAAGGATCACAAAAAAGTAGAGCCATTCTCCTAAATTAACACACCAGCAGATGCCATAAACTAAAAAGGGAAGGGTCTTGCATAATATTTCATCCAGGGATGAATATAACATACTCCTTAGTACCTCACGATGCTAACCCTCCTAACCACTGGGGCCTCGGGGAAGAGCATTTCATACTCTGGGCACACAGAAATCATCAGAACCTCAGGGCCTGGGGTGGTTTAGAGCTATAGCTACACTTCATGCAAAGTTTTCCTGCTTAAAAAAGTAGATCATAAAGCAGGGAGAGAAAAAAAAACAAAAACAAAAAAGCAAAACATAAAATCAAGGACATAACAGAGGCTGACAAAGAATAGAGATGCCACTATCTTCTACTTTGGGGAAACTTCCAATTGTATAATCTACGGCCAATAGAAATAATCCTCTAGGCTCTCTAGGGCCATACATGGCAAACTTGAATCCAATGTATAAAGCATGACTCAGTGTTTGAAAGGGTAACATCTGCTATGTGCAAAATGATTTGGCAATGGATTATTCCTATGCTAGATTTCTAAACATGTACTATCCCTTCTGTAAACACAAACCATCATGATTCTAAACTCATACCATTAAATCCCTTTCAATTTCTTCATATAGCCCAGCTATCCGTTCATCCCTCTCATCCTTGAGAGTGTTTGCATCTTCAAGCATCTTGTGCCACTCTTTAAAGTACTTGTCATCCAGATCTCTGTATGCAATGGCCAAGGTTCGAAGGCCTTCCCCTGCAAATTCCTGCCAGAGCAGACACAGATTCAGGAACCATCACAGAGTAGTAACCATGGAAATAACAGCAACAATAATGGATAAGTTGTTCATGTACATTCCTTTTGTCCCAAGAGTATTACTTGGCCATCCTGACCCCCAACTTTTTAATCCCCTTGGAAATGGGATATGTTTATATTTGGTATTTTATTTCTATGGGGTTAAAACATTCAGGGGAGCTAGCCTTCTCCCTAAAGACAGCGGCAATGCCTGCTGAAGTGCCCCAGGTGAGAAGTGATCAACCACACCCATGACTTGAGATACACGTTTGAAGCAATATATATTGGTTTCAACCTACCCCCTGCATAAAGGAAGCACTCCTGGCAGTAAGAAACACCCAGCCTGTTTCATGGCACATAGCCCTTGACTTCCAGTGGAGAGGAAAGGATCTTCACAGGAACCATAGCTCTCAAATCAAAGACAGAAACTCTCTCAAAAGATGGCAGCATGACATTTCACCAGTCTTGTCATGTTCCACCTAATAATATAGCTATGTCTAAAATTAATTGAGTCTTACTTCTGTTTATGCTTGAAATCTTCCATAATAAAAAGCTAAAGTCAATAACAGATGAATAAACATTGGTCAGGTAACAGAAGTTGAAACATATTAAGGTTATCAGAATAATATCTAGGGGCAAAAGGGAGAGTGAGGCAGAAAAGCTAAAACAAATATTTGTTTCTGGGAAGCAAGCAGAGGCTGACTTTTAGTGTTCATTCTAGATCATCTAAATTTTCTTCCTTTTTGTTATATAAGCTTTATTTTCATAATGAAAATTCTTAGAAATTTAAAAAGCATCGAGTCATGTTATTTTTAAAAATTACTCTTTGGGGGGCACCTGGGTGGCTCAGTGGGTTAAGCCTCTGCCTTCAGCTCAGGTCGTGATCTCAGGGTCCTGGGATCGAGCCCCGCATTGGGCTCTCTGCTCAGCGGGAAGCCGGCTTCCCTCCCTCTCTCTGCCTGCCTCTCTGCCTACTTGTGATCTCTCTCTCTGTGTCAAATAAATAAATAAAATCTTTTTAAAAAATTACTCTTTTTGAGAAACTGATTTCTATGGAGTTATTATTTAATAATTGGTCAAATTAATTGAAGAGTCATACTTTCCTTTAGTGTCTCAGTAAACTGATGATCTCAAATGATGCCTTTGGTGCTTTATCCTTCTAATAGGAAAAATAAATAAATAAAAACAGGACACTGGTAGTTGCAAAGTGTCTCACATAGCCACAATAGCTAGAAACATATGTAGATTGCTTTGGGGAAATGTTAAAAACCTCCCACTTTGTCTAGGCCTCCAGTGGTCATTTTATGGGCCTCTACACTGCAAGTGTTTTTAGAACATTTCTGCTCCTTTGGGCATTGCCACTAAGCATATCCTCTCTGTTGTGTTTTGGCTTATAGAACAGACATAGGTTTGTGATCAGGCACAAATTACACCATGACACATCCTGAGTTGGTAAATGGAAAGTAAATTCAGTGCATGCTGCAATGATGTGGTTTTGCCCACAGAGACCATGAAAACATTATCCGAATTTATCTTGTAGGCAATTGGTAGCACTCTGGACATTGTAATCACATTTTGCAAGACCACCACTGGGTCTCCTACTGATCTGAAAATCTAGTTATTGCCTTGTAATGATCTTTTGTCTCCTTAATTCACAGAAGCACTTCTTTGCCTTTAACTTGCAACCGCACTGGGCATGGCCAGTGCTTTCCTCCCTGTTCTGTACTATAGTGAATCAACTCTAAGACGGCATTACAAAAGGGGACAGATGATTTAAGTTATTTAATTAGTGCATGAATCACAAGTTTAATCCTAAATGAGCATTTGAGCAAGGTCGTTTCCTACCATTAAAGAATTCAAAAGCAATCATTAAATATAAATTGAAAACTTCAGAATTTAAAGCCAAAATGAATAAAGTGAATGAAGGAAAGAGCAAGTCAAATTGATATTACCCGGAAAAAATCTCTTTTGCAAAGCAATGTAAAAAGGCCAAATTAGACTTCCTACACTTTAGTATGAGGAAAACGTACGAAAATCCAAGGCCTTTGGTGTTTGAGCAATGGCAAAAATCAGACACTTATGATTCTAATGTTGTTTTCACACACACACACAAAAAAAAAAAAAATTAAAAAGACCATGCTGGCCTTCTGGAAAAGATTAAAAGAAAATCAAGAATGCTCTATTGGAAAGACAAAAACAATAGCTATGTTTGTAACCAATATTACTAAACCATCATTCTTTAAACTTAAAGTCAGGCAGAATTTTGTTTTGTTTTATTTGTTTGTTTGTTTTTTAAAGATCCAGGGAATGTTTTGTATTAAATATAGGGCTTGACAAAGGACATGAATCCTCAATAATTTTTTTAAAAGAGAGAAACCAATGAGGATATGGGAGTTTTGACCAGTTGCCCTTAAAGTTCATATTCTGCTAAATGGAACCTCTAATAAATATTAGAGAGACACTTGAATCTTCAGGTTTAAATCAGGCTAATGATCATATTAATTCATAGACTCCTACTCTTTTGCCAAAATATATGTGCCAAATTTATATGGCATAAATATATATACCAAAGATTATTCCTGCTCCCTTCAGAAAGCTTTTGTAAAGAAATTATGCATAGTTTCAGAATGTGTGCATTTGGTAGCTTCAACGTAAAGAATATAAGTGACTCATCATGATTTACAACCCGTACAGAAGGACCCCCTAGAGGAGAAAATTGGCTGCTATTTCCCTTCATCATGTAAGCAAGACCCTAAGCTATTCCCTGGGGGTAATCATAAAAAACGCCATTGGTTTCAGAGACATTAGAACCCAAGGGAATGCAACGGTCCTACTTCTCTTTCCAGAGCCAGTCTCCAAGAGAAGAAGCCTCAAACTGCAGGGGAGTTCGGGCAGGTTTCCCTAGGTATCCTGAGCCTTTCCCCAGCCAGAGTTCAGGAGCCTACACTCAGCGGCTACTTCACAGCTGCTGTGTATTAATCCATCTGTGGTAAGACTGATCAGACTTTCAGCAGGGCAACTATAGGTGTCCATGTGCCAGTTCCAGACATTCTCTGGCACAGTCTCCTGTGCTTTCTATTTCAAAAGTCAGATCATTTCACTGATATTTTAAAAATAAGACCTAATCGTAGCAAGCGGCCAAAGGGCCATTGTGCTAACCTTCAGACAGAAGCACTTACACTGAGATGGTCTGTCGTCAACGTCAGAAGGTCTTCATTGGATGGATGAAGTTTTTCAAACAGAATAGTGTCCGCTCCTTTGGAATAAAGCTTTATCTGGCCTTCTGGGTTTCGAACTGAAAAGAAAAATTTTGCATAGTAGATAATCAACGAAATCTGTCAAAACTAGACTTTCCTAGGGCTCCAGCCAGGAAATTTGGAAATGGGCATAATGTTTTAGCCAGTAGTAAAATATTCAGTGCCTTTAATTAGAAGGTCACTATCTAAGTCACTTGGCCATATTCCTGTTCTATTAACTTAGAAATATTCCATCTACTGGAATCCTTCGATTTCCCAAACTCGGAAACAAGTGTTTTTATTCAGATGTGAATGACCTTACCATTTTCCTTGCCTACTACTTCGAAGGGTTGATAAATTCAAATTAAGTCTTCTGGATTAAACAGAATTGAGAGCTTTGCCTGCAGGTCTCCTAGTGTGAAACTCAAGTCCTACTGTAGGAATCAGCTACCACTGTTATGCCAAATGATCTCCACATGGAATTCTAGCCACTCAAAGCCATGGTTTTTTATGCACTAGTTTTCCATCCTTGCTGATGTTTTTCTTTGCCCTCTTTACTCATTGTAAAAGCCCTTTCTTTCATTCTTGGTGGTTGATTTTTCAGTCACAATGCTGGCCTGCAAGCATACCTCACAGGGAGCTTTCAAAATTAGTTTCTATCTTCTTTTAACTGGAAGACTGTATCAGTTAGGGCTATGTTTTTAATCTGTTCACCTCTCCCCAGGTTTGGGAATGACAGCCCTAAGGAGGTTCCCCTCCCTTCATTTCCAGTCTTTAAACCTTCCCCTGGCTGTCCCACATATTGCTGTCAAATCTTTTTTTAAAGTACGAAATGCTTGACCTACATTTGTAGGTTTGGCTTTACAGTTTGGCACATATTAGGCCCTTAATGATTTGTTGAATGAACGAATGAATGAAGACATGACATGACATGACATGACAATATATTTCTTTCCAGGAACTACCTACAGTTTAAGACAACTTTCTGGGTCACGATGTGATGGTCTGAACAATGACCTTCACAAGCTTCATCATATCAAAGATTGTTACATGCTTTCCAATCAATTGTACCTTTTCTCTAAAAATAAAATGTCTCAAAAGAAATGAACATAAATATTGACTATTATTAATTTAACAGAATATAAAATTTAGAGCTTGACTTAATGGAATATAAATACCAAAGTAAAATAAATTAATTTCCCTTCTTACCTTTAACTACTCTTACTTAAGATTTCATCTATTCTAGTTTCCTCCTAGCTTTGAATATATTTAATACACCCTGGAAACTTTTTGTATTGGGACTTGTCTAGGGCTTGTCTTCTCTCCTAAAACCCTTGGTCAGCTTTCCTAGTTACCAGAACTCATGCAGTTCTTCTTGTACTCTGTCTCTAATTGTCCATGTTGGGGAAAAAGGAAAAAATCATATATAATTTATCTAATTGTTCAAGCTGGAGGGGGGTGGGAACATTTAATCCTAGCTTTCTTTTGCTTTTCTTCTACACCAATCCAATTTAATAATTTTCCCCATATTTTCTCCCTTCCATCACCAGAGCTAAAAAGGCCAAGGATGGGCATCCTATTTTTACCAGTATGACTTCTCTTTGACTATTGTTGATAGTCTGGGCTAGGACATCAGTTCCCAAACTTTTTGGTCTCAGAACCCTTAAATACTATTAAAACTTTGTAAGAACTCCAGGGCTTTTTTGAAGTGGGTTTTATTTATTAATATTTACCATATTAGAAATTAAAGTTGATAAATATTATTATATCAATGGTCTTATGATAATAATTATATTATCATAATAATGACTATTATAATTATGATAATAAACATTTTACATATTAACATAAATAACATTTCTATAATTATAATTTCCACAACAAAAAAAAAAATGTAGCTTGGGGAGTGGCATTGTTTTACATGATAGCAGTTCTCTTTAATGTCTGGCTTAAAAGGTGTTTGGATTCTCCTATCTGCTTCTGCGGGTCAATCAGTTGTGATATCACACATCATGTGGCTTTTATAAAACTCCACAGTACCCTCATGAGAAAAATAAGGAAAAAGACAAATAACATTAGTATTATTATGAAAATATTTTTATCCTTGTGCATTCTCTGAAAATCTCCCAAGTTTCTTAGGGTTCCCTAGACCACACATGGAGAATCACTGGTCTAGGAAATCACAAGCCAATTATGATTTGTGGAAATCCCTTACCATCTCTTCATCTCAGTTTCTACATATGAAAAAAGGAGATATTTAAACACTCTAACTTCTAAGGTCCTTTTCAATCTACATTTTTCTCATTCAGTGAAGATTCCCATTTCTTCCATGTTTTTTTCTTAACTCAGCATTAGCCCCTTTAAATTTGAGTTTGTATAAATCTAGTTTCATGGAATCTTGCTTAATTTTACTCACTAAACCTTTCCTTTTGCAGCTCAGCAGGTTTTGCGTCTCTTTATTCAAGGCTTCTAGTCATATCTGCTAGGAAATTTCAAGGCTAATCAAATCTCACTCATTTCAGAAGTTAGCCTTTTCAAAATAAAAAGAGAAGTGCCTGGGTGGCTCAGTCAGTTAAGCATCCAACTCCTGATTTTGGCTCAGGTTATGATCTCAAAGTCACAGGATTGAGCCCCATGGTGGGCTCCATGCTCAGTGGGAAGTCTGCTCCAGATTTTCTCTGTCCTTCTGTGCCTCCCCTTCACACACACACACACACACACACACACTCTCTCTCTCTCTTTTTTTCTCTCTCTCTCTAAAAAAAATTAAATTAAAAAGAACGTAACAGTTTTAAATGGTCAAGATAACATGCAGGCAGAGTCTGGAAAAAAATCAAAAATCATATATGTTTTAGTTATAAATCTTCTCCCATGGCTGGTCCTTTATATATTGGTGTTCTTTAAAGACTTTCCTATGATCTAATTCCCCTTTTACTCTCCATGTGGTCACATTCATTTCTATGGCCTCAGGTTCCAGTGACAGAATGACTGATTTTAAGTGTCTATCTCCTGCCCAAATCTATCTCCAGCACTCCCTTCCAATCTGTACATCCAAACACCAACTAGTTATCTCCTTTTGGATGTGCTCAGGCACAGCGGACTCAAACTGGACACATTATCTTCCTCTAATAACTACATATTTCTCTTAAGTCTCCATCTCAATAACAAGCTTCACCATTCACTCTGTTTCCCAAATCAGATATCCATCCATAATCAAAGCTCCTTTCCCTCCACTACCCATATATCCAACTGCAGATAAGAATTTCTCCCCTCTTGTCTATATTATCACATTAACCCAAATGGTTTTACTCATTTCAACCCTGCTCTACCCAAACTCTACTGT
The DNA here is from genome assembly GCA_004024625.1 of Mellivora capensis. Taxonomy (NCBI): domain Eukaryota; kingdom Metazoa; phylum Chordata; class Mammalia; order Carnivora; family Mustelidae; genus Mellivora; species Mellivora capensis. Next base: position 41,594 of record PISX010013079.1, on the reverse strand, counting down.
AATCCTGCCAGAGTCATCTTCACACTATTGCTTAGAATCCTGCAATTGCCTATGTACTCCTTATGTATGTAGATCAAGTTTGGACACTCTTAACACATCATAAACAGGAATCATTAAGACCTGTCCTTTTCCAGCCCATTTCCTACCCTACTTCACCATCTTCTCCTGGGTGCAATCACACAGAACACTTCAATTCCACATTCTCCCTTAGCATCAAGTCTCTGGTGCATGATAGGCACTTATAATTATACAAAATTCATTGAAAACAACAGTTAAGCCTTTGTGACATAAAAAGAAAAAGAAAAAAGAAGTGGTTTCCAGGTGTATGCTATAAGAGTAAATACAATAACAACACTGTAAAGGGTGATGAATAATTCTATTTTGCCATATCTTGGATGGTTGTTCATATATCCACACAGAGAAATGCCTGTCATATGGCAGTGTGATCTGTATTTTGATCAGCTCTAAAAAGTTTAGAGTTGAGCAACTCCTACTAAAGATCTTGCAAGGGTTTTTCAAGGACCTAGCTTAATTTTTGCTTCCTTCATGTTTATGTGCCACTTGCCTCTATTGACAAGTATCTTTGAATTTTATCTCTGTATTTTTATTTACACAATGAGAATTGGTCCTTTTAAAACTGTATAACAAGATCTATATGTTTATCAATATAGTAGATTCTACACCTTCTGACAAAATTCTTTATAGAAATCTATTTTTATTTAAGTAACTGAATTAAATTAGGGCTCTTGCCCTGGAATGAAAGTAGTACTACTATCAAAACTATACATTCATGATTCAATGAATGATAGTTCCCCCTCAAAAAAAAAAAAAGGAAAGAGGAAACAGAGGCGGAGAAATAAGGAGGAGGAGGAAAAGAAGGATGAAGAGGAAGAAGAAGAAATAGAGGAGGAGGGAGAAGCAGAGAAGGAAGAGGAGGAGGAACAAGAGAAAGAGGAGGAGGAAGAGAAGAAAAGGGGCAGCAAGAGCAGCAAATATCTGAGTCCTCACATCAGGGTGTTGTCCCCACAGACCAAGCCATGTGACAGTCATGAGACTAGCACTGTTTTTTGTGCCTTATTATCAAACAGAGTTTTCTGCCCTACTGGAGCCCCTCTTTCAAATTCCTCCTGATTAAAAACCAAACAGAACCAAAATAAAGCCCACAAGCTTCCATGCATTCTGTGGTGGAACATTACCTTTCTTCATATGGGACCCATTAAGTCAAACATCTGAAGTTTGTGGTTAGGCTGTGATTTCTCCACAGCCCGTAGTGATGACTGATGCTGGGGAAAAGCCAAAAGTTTCCCTGTGTAGCAATTTTAGGTTTTTGTCAACACCCTCATAGCAAAGGGAAGCCAGTTCTAAGCCAACCCAACATTAGTAACACCTCCCCTGAAGCTGTAACAAAAAGATCACACACTTCTGCTAATACATCATTAAGCCAATGCCTAGAGCAGCATATGTGCTCTTCAGCAGCACCAATGAGGACTGCCTACAGCCTGTTCAAAAATAAATAAATAAATAAACAAACATAAACAGCCCCAGATGATGTTTGGCTTTTACCTGCTGAGAGCAATCTCCCACGGCTAGATTCCAGTAGTTAGAGGCCAAAAACCTGACCATGTATAAACATGTTTTCTATAGTAGAAACTGATTTAATATGATGATCAGGGTATTCATAAGTTACAAAGTATTGGGTTAAATCTTATTTAGCAAACATTTATAGAAAATCTATTATGTACCAAGCTCCGTGCTGGGCCTTGGGCATTTTAAGATGACTAAAACACAGTACGGCCTTCAGGTAGATCATACTCTAACACCTGGAAAGCTCATGAGTATCACGGGGCTGGTATCACACTGGTTTATGAACAAGGTGCTCTGAGGAAGAAGAGAGTGCTATTTGGAGAGTAGAGAAAGAAGTGAGAGAATAAGGGAGACTCAAGTTGGACACTTAAGTTTCCAGGTGTGTAGAAGTTTTCTAAAAGAAGTAGGGAAGAGGAAAGTCCAAGTAGGGGAAATAGCACATGCAAAGAGTAAAAGTACACAATGCATGCCTGAAATGGCAAGATCTAGGGAGGCTTGGGAAGTTTGGGGAAATAGAAGAAAAGTAGATTGAGGTCAGATTGCAAATAATCTCAAATGTCCTGCTAAGAATGTTACCCTGTAAGTTCTAAGACGCCACCAAGGATTTTATGTAGGTGATGGCAAAATCAGGCCAATGTTTTAGAAAGAATACCCTCATATCAACACAGAGTATTATCTTAAAGGGAAGTGGTTTTGAAGATACTGCAATAATACAAACAAGTGGTGATCAGAGCCTTAACTAAAGCAATTATACTGGGAAACATCTCTAGAAACACAAGTAGTAGTATCTGAGGATCTATTAATTCTCTGTGTCTCAATTTTGTTAACTTTAAAATGGGCATAAAAATAATAGTACTTACCTTATAGGGGTGTTGTGACACTTAAATCACTTAACTCATGAGGAACATCTCTAACAGTGATGTACTTAATAAGCACTTGTGATATGTTACTTGTACTTATTATAGCAGTGTTAAGGCTAAGTTGAATGAAAGGCGTTCATAAAGTCACAAAAAAACCCAAAACATAACTCTCAATACGTGACCAAGAGTGAAATCATTCTTGAGAAGCAGCAATGTAACGAGTACTATCAAAAGATCAAACATAATCTCAGCTACCAGCCATACCTATGACAGACATCCTTTTTCTGATATTGTTGAAGTCCAAGAAGGCAAGCAGTTGGTAAGTAACCAGTGTTCCCAATTCTTCTACTGTTATTGTGTCTGGGGTTCGAGACTTAAAAATGAACCCAAAATTCCTTGCAGCAGTCACTAAAGCCCCCTCATCAGGTGACTGAACTTGGTAAATCAGCTGCCCTAAAAGGAAAAGAAACTACCATGTTAAACAATAGTGCAAAAAAAAAAATCTATTAAACAAAAAAGGAAAAGAAACAAATGCATTAATACTGAGATTAATGGCTAAAATTCACGGAATGCCAATACTAATGTCAACTCATTCTGTAACATTGAACTCGAGCGTTAGTTCCAGAAATCAGAACTTTTCTACTTGCCAACCAGCTGGACCAAGTGCCTGTCCTGCGAGATACTACAGGACACCATGCACACCACAAACACAGCCCTTGTCATCTCATACAAAAATGCCCATTTCTACATCTCCCTTTCCATAATACTGGAGGTTTCTTAGGTCAGAGGCTGAATCCTTGTATTTTCAGTGACTAGAATTGTGCAGTGGAAATTTCACAAACTAAAACACTTAATGTGTTAACTCACATAATCCTCACAGACAGACCTGAGGTAGGGATTATTAAAATTATTTTTTTCCATTTTATATCACTGACCTATGACTGTAGAGGTTATATAATTTGGGTAAGACCATACAGCCAAAGAGTAATGGAGCAGATATTCCAAATTCCACTTGAGTCTGCTACTAATGACCATTTCAGGAGAATGCATACAAGAAACTCTTGAAATATAAGAAATCAAACTGGTGTGTTCATTTTTGGTGCCTGATATTGTGAAAGTATTCGGCTAAGAATAAGAGGGGAGAAGAAAAAGAATGAAATGAGGAAAACAAAACAAGAAAGCCATAAAAATACAGCATGCATAAGGTAAAACCTTCTACATAAAATTGTATTATCTTTGTAAAAATACATCAGAAAAAGTAGGCAGAGTTATAACCATATTTACTGAGTTATAATACAAGTAGAGTCCAAGATAAATTCTTAAAAAATGAATTGCATATTAATGTGTATACTATGATTCCTTTTCATCAAAAACAAATAAACCACCTGCTTATTATATATATTCATATATATATGCACAAGTGGAAAGGGTGAAATGATGCACACCAAATGTTTTCATTTCATTTCATTTTCATTATCACTGTAGGGGTGAGATTGGAGGAGTTCATGGAAGGAATTATTAGCTTTGCCTTTATAAACTTGGTACTGTGTGGTTTTCCCTTATATAGTAGGCATAAATTAATTTTGAAATTCAAAAAGGAAAAGGAATTAAAACAATTGCTTGATTTACCTATGAACTGATATAACTTCCACTTCCGGCAACATGGTAAACTAGGTGCCAGGACCAACTTCCCTCCTACAAACAACTACAATTCCATATAAAACATTTTAATTTTTTAAATACATTCATGAGAGAGGTACTGGTAAGAAAATAAGAATTGTTCAGGTCAAAGTCTGAGGAAAAAAATAAAATGAATAAAAGAAGACTGTAGCCAGCTTTTGCCTTGAGGGCATTTTCTGAACCAGGAGAACTTGATTGTTGGTTTCCAGCCTCTGAGGGTTCATGCATATTTGCGCCCTAAATTCACAATATCTAAGTGGCTTAAAAAAATCAAATTGAAAATTTAGTTTAATATGTTCCTGTGTTAGAACACTGACCAAAGCAAAGCAAGTCCTCTCTGGAGGAACCAGCCTTCACCTTAGGACCCAAAGGATTTCTAAAAACAAACTTCCAAGTAAAATGGTCATCTCAAAAAAATTATTAAAATCCCAATAAATAAGACACAATGAGAGCCAAGAGAAAGAAAAGAAAGAATAAAATCTGCAAAAATAGCAGATATTGGAATTATTAAAAATAGCACACACAAATACTTAATAGATTTCAAAAAATAAGAGGCATAAAATTAAGCAGATTTTATAAAGAACAAAAGACCTAATAGAAATTAAAAATTTAAAGCAGCAAATTAGATACTACTAGAGAAAGAAGTAGTGTACTGGGGGGAAAATGGAGAAAATACCAGGATATATCCCAAAGAGAAAAAGAAAGGGAAAAATGAGAGACTTCTTAAAAGACGAGAACAGAGTGAAAATACCTGACACTGAACATCTAACATGAGAGGGGAAAAATGAGTCAGAGGCAACACTGGAAAAAATACATCGCCAAGGAAACTCCAGAAATGATGAGAGATGACATTCTACAGATTCAATAATCTCAATGAATTCTAAGCAATATAAATTTTATAAAAACCCACATCTACAGTGAGAACATGGAAGGAGAAATCTTAAAAGTAGCCAGGGGGAGAAGACTGATGACCTTCAGTCTGACAACTGGACTGAGCGCTGACTATACAGTAACAGAAATAGTGGCAGGATACAATGGAGTACCTTCAGTGTGCTGAGAGAAAATTGTCACCTTAAATTTCTGCACACAGCAAAATCTTCAAGAATAAGAATGAAATAAAGTTGTTTTTCAAACAAAGTTTTTGAAAGTTTACTACCAGGAGGTTCTCCCTAACAGAAATTCTAAAGAATACACTTTATGGCAACAGAAGATCAGAGATAGGATAAGCATTAAAAAGCACAGAAATTAGTAAGTATATAGGATAAATCTAAGGAAACGTTGACTATAAAAACAATAAAAACATCTTGTGGGATTAAAAAAGAAAATACATGACAAGAGGACTATATAAATCTTACAGGGTTGACTACTGTTGAAGGGCTCTAAAGTCTTTGTTTTGTTCAAAAGAAGGCTTGGGCTTTGATAAGTTCATTATGCTAAAACTTCTAGGATAACCGCTCAAATACAAATAAAGATTCCAAAGCAGCAGAAGTAAAAATAGAATAAATCCATAAGAGGGGGGGAAAAAAAGAGACTAAGACAAAAGATGGGGCAACTATAAAATACAAATAAGATGGATAAACTAAACACACCAATAGTTATATATGAAATACTTAAAATCTAAATATACCAATAAACAATAAAGGTCATGGACTAAATGTTGCACTTTACCTTTCATTCTGTCAAACTAAGTATATTTTTAAATGTCAAAAATTATTCCACTCACAAAAGATATGTCTAAAACACAAAGAAAAGACTGACAGGTAGGTTGGCAAGAGATAGTGGGAAAAGATAAACAATACAAATATTAACAAAAGCAAAACATCTATAACATCTCTAACTATATTCATATCAGCCAAAATAAATGTTAAGGTAAAAATACTACTGGAGATTAAGAGAATCAATGTATACTGATACAAGTTTAATTTAAAAAGACATAAGTCTAAATGAGTATCTAACTAATAACACGACCTTAAAACATAAAAAGTAAACATTAACATAGCTACAAATAGAAACAGACAAATGCACCACAATAGTTGATGATTTTAACATACTCACTAATTCTGAAATCAAGTACTCAAAATAATCCACAGAGAGGTAGGAGACTGAACAATTCAATTAACAAATATTATCTCATGGATATATTTAGGACCCAGGACATAATAACCATAGAATGTACATTCCTTTCAAGCACACATGAGACATTTATAGGAACTGAAAACACACCACGCCATAAAGCAAGCCTCAACAAATTTTAAAATACCAATATAATGGGGCAATAAGGAAAAAAATTCTAAATTTTTTTAGATTCTAAATCTAAATAGATTCTAAATTCTAAATTCTAAATCTAATAGATTCTAATAAATTTTAGATTCTAAATTCTAAATCTCTTTAATTGCAATACACTAAAAAAGAAAAAAAATCCTATCAAAATCTCTTGTACTTTCCACTTTCCTGCTTCTAAAATTTCATCCTGGTGAAGGAAATGAGAATGTCAACTTCCCCAAATGACTTCTCCATGAAACAGCACACATTTAAAATTAAAACAATAGCTCCAACTATTAATTATACAATTACAAATTTTAAGTTTATTAGATTTGGGTTCTACTCTTTTCCATAACTAACATTTATATAAGAAAACTTTGTTTTTCAAGGTACTTTAACATATGGATTTAAGCTATCCTGTAATTAAAAGTTTAATAAGAGAGCAAAATAATTTCCCCCACTCAGTGATGTAAACCTTCACTTGGAATTTGATATCTTAAAGCAAGAGATAGAAATAGTTAAAAGGATATATACCTCTATATCTCTTCACTTCAAAATACCTTTATATGGCAGGGTATTACCCAATAACCACCAGAATGGGTAAAATTTAAGAATGATAATACTAAATGGTGTCAAGAATGTCAAGGTACTAGAACTCTCATACACTGATAGTGGAATTTGTAAAATGATACAACCACTTTTGGAAGATAGCTGGGCAGTTTCTTATAAAATTAAACATATACTATGACCTGGCAATTCCTATTCCTAAGTGTTTACCAAAAACAAATTTGTTAAATATTTTTAAAGACATAAAAACATTTATGGTAGCTTTACTCCTAATAGCCCAAAGTTGGAAACACCCCAAATGTGCATGAACAGAAGACTATAAAATTATGGTACACCTGCATAATGTAATATTACTCAGCAATAAAAAAGAATGAACTATTGATTGATACAACAACATGGATGAATGATAAAAATGTTACATTATATGAGGGGTGCCTGGGTGGCTCAGTCAGTTAAGCATCCAATTCTTGGTTTTGGCTCAGGTCATGATCTTGGTCAGTGTCATGAGACTGAGCCCCACATTGGGCTCTGTGCTCATAGTGGAGTCTGCTTGAGATTCTCTCTCGCCTTTTCCCTCTGCCCCTCCCACTGCTCACATGTACTCTCTCTCTAAAAAAGGAATAAATCAATCTTTTAAAAAAAAATACACTGTGTGAAACAAGCCAGACACAAAAGAATACATATTTTATGATTCCATTTATATGAAGTACAAGAACAGTCAAAATTCATCTCTTATGATTGAATCACAGCAGTGGTTGGCTGGGCAGGGATTGGGATTATGGACAGAAAAGGGACAGGAGTAATCTCTCTGGAGTGACAGAAAGGGTTTATACCTTGTTGGGGTTGGGGACAGGGGCTACATGGGTGTATATAATTGTCAAAACTCATCAAACAACACACGTAAGATCTGTGTTTTATTACATTTAATACATCATATTATAAAAAATTTTAAGTGATACTAGAAAAGAAGAATGAATGCTATCAGTAAACTAGAAGTTTGAGAAATGTCTGCAAGATAAAAAGTAGATTTAACCACTGAAGAAGTAAGAGAAAAACACAGCTCAAAGCATTTGCAAAAGGAAATGAATACAGAGGTAAGAGAAATCCCCAAAAGACTCCCCAAACTCAGAGTCAGCAAATGAGAAGAGTAGTGCTTTTGGGGACATCATTAATAAAATTAGTTGAAGAATTCCACTCAGCACTCCAGCCCATTTGAGTTCCTTCTTCTGCCAGCTTTCTCTAAACAGTTGCTGCCAGAACAAAACCTGGAAAATGTTCTTCTAAAGAAATTGTACAATCCACCTAAAAAAAACCTCAAAGATTTGAGTGATGCAGCTGGAGACCAAAACTGAGAAGAGCCTGAATTGCTTCAATTCAGTTCCACAAGGATAAGAGAGAGAAAATGAGGGAAAGGAGTCCAGTGGTTGACATTTTCTTTCAGGTCAGACGCTGAGTACAACTCTCCCTTAAGTGGGAGTTTTGACACAGACTCCTAGAACTAGATCTGAGAAAGTAAGATGGTTAGGCCCAGATATCATATGAATTCCTGGAAGGAGAAACTCCACACCCAGAAGATGAGCTATGCATTCTATCTCTCCCCCACAATCTGGGGAGATTGGCCACTGTAATCAGAATCTACATTCACCAAGAGACAAACAAGGACTCTCAAATACAAAGAAGAACAGTCATCTCTAAATAAGCAACTGTAAACAAACAAAAAGAACAGGCAACCACAAGTCCTCAAACCTTTGAGAAAATGAAAATTAGACACAGAATTCAAAAAACAACATTCCATAAAATAAAAAATCATAGAGGAAACAAAAGAAAATTTCGAATTAAGAATAATTAAGATCCTCAAAGAGCTCTAAGAAGGTATATAACATTAAAATAAAAAACAGATTACTATTAAAATAAAAAGTTTTGGAAATGAAATAACCTCAAAGGGCAAAGATAAAAAATGCCTTACTTAAAGGCATTGTGATATCCTCAGATAAAAATATAATTAATCATTGGCCTTAAAATTATAAAGATCAGTTTGAGTCATAAATATAAAAATGTAAATCCTCACAGCAATTAAAACTGGGGGAAAGTGTTAGTCCAGCATCATGGAGGACAAAACTATGGCTTGAATGTAATTGCAAAAACAGAAAAAATAGAGAGCAAAAAGACATGTAAAAAAATATATATATGTACATATACATACACACATATATATGACATACATACATTCAACAGCCTTTATATATATTTCACTTTGCAATTGAAATTACTTGGGTGGTAATATTTACTCACTTACTGGTAGCAGAAAGAAATAAAACTTGCAAATGGAATAGATTGGACTCAACTGAAACAAGAAGCTGATTTACCATACCATTATCTACCTGCCTCATCACTTCAATATTGAAGTGGCCCAGCTGATTTTGTTCTATTCAATGAACTCTGAGCCCTAAACAACCATCTTAATAGTGTGAGGACTTGTTCATAATGGGATCTAAGAGTATCCCACTATCTGTGTGCATCTATCCCCCACTACTCGGAAAACCCATTCATTCTACACATATGCATGATCATCATCTGCACCTATTAGTTTTTCATGTTAATTACAAGAGCTAAACACCTGAGCTGTTATATTTCCTGCTTGTCCTTGCTACCAGGAAGCTCAAAGTTAAATATGGTGCTCAATCGCTAGAAAGATTTCATCCCCTTGTACTTGCACATTTGGGCCTCATCTTTCGATTACTCCTATTTCTCTTTTCTCTCCTTTTCAGTCTCTCCATAATTTTTGGAAAATACTCAGCATATGAATAAATGCAAAGAAAAGCTAGTGATAGGTAAACCCCTTAGGCAATGTATACTTTTAATTGAACATCCTTCTAATTCCAAATATTTTAAATGAAGTATCATTTCTGATTTAAAAAGGCTCACCACTGGGACATACTTTGTACTTACCTGCACTATTTTCCTCTGACATTACGGTGTGGCAAAGGGCAAGTAACCTAAGAAATTCATACACTTTGGAATCCCCCAGTTTAACAGATTCCATCAGATGGTGGTCAAAGAACTGAAATGTTCTATCTGCTTGGAGATTGACTGAGAAGTCCATAGGCTCATCTTTCTGTAGAAGAAAAATAGGAGGGGGAAACTATACATCTCAATCCAATAATAATCTTTCAAAATTCAAAAACACTTCCTCTATGTATTTTTAGTGCTTGTATGATTTTTCAGCCCCAAACATCTGGCACTACAATGGCTTTCTGTTTCTTCCATACTGTTAAATATTATCTTCTCATTTCACAGCCAAGCACCAAAGCAGTGACCCCTCCAAAACCATAAGTTAAAAAAAAATGCAATGGCTATACAGATCCTCAAATACTTATTGCAATTTCAACATACAAAGAAGCCCTAAAAGTGATGTATTTTTCAAAACCTACTCAGTGGCAAAACCTGACCTGACTTGAATTCATATTGGCAGCAATACCTGACCTAAAATGGTATGTGTCTAATTATAGACTTTTTTTAGTCCACTTAGTATGAACTAATGTTTTCCAATGCAAAAATATTAATGTGTTTTATTGCAGCATACTTTCTCAGATCTCTCTGGAGGTACTGCATAAAATAATGATAGGATTAAAACTGGGGTCTTGAAGAGATATTTGCACTCACATATTCATTGAAGCATTATTTACAATAGCTAAGAGGTAGAAACAATGTAAATATCCATTAACAAATGAATGAATGAGGAAATGTGGCATACAGATACAATGGAATATTATCCAGCCATAAAGAAGAGAATCCTGTCTTTATGCCACCACATGAATGAATCCTGAAGGCACATTATTAAGTGAAATAAGTTAGTCACCAAAGAATAATTACTGAATGACTCCACTTACACGAAGTACCAAAATAGTAAAACTCATAGAAACAGAAAGTGGAATGGTTTTTTCCAGGGGCTGGAGGAATGGGGAAATGGGGAGTTGCTATTGAATGAGTATAGAGTTTCCATCATGCAAGATGAGAAAGTTCTAGAAATCTGCCATGCAACATCATGAGTATTTTTAATAACAGTTAACTATACACTTTAAAATGTGTTGAGAAAAAGAAAAACATGATAAAAGAAATACCGTAGAACAAAATAGTGGAGGAGGATTCAATAGTGAAGGTCCCTGTTAATTCAGTAACTTCCGGAAAGGACAGAATGTACTTCTAAAAGTTTATTACTGAAAGCACTAATCTTATGATAGTGTCTTGGCAAAAAAAAACAGTTGATGGGAAAATACTTTTAATATGTACTTTGTTTTGGAAACTATAGAATATTTTCTATTATATCCAACTATTTGAGAAGACCTGCATACAGGACACTCAGTTGTGTATCCCAGAATCACAGAATTATTTAATCATAGATTATTTGGTTCATGTAAGAAATTTTGAAAACAACTGCATTTGGAGAAAAAATGATCAGCTCACTAGTAAGGAGTAAAATACACACTGACCTTAGACGTCCCTAACACTCCCAGAGAAGAAACTGTGACTCAAAGAGATTATAACAATCAAGCGCTCATTTGAGTATAAACTCAGCACACAGTTCATTATTATGAACCCTTCTTGAAACTAGAAGATGAACTTCATCCAAATAAGAGATAACTGGGAAAATCATTAGTAAAGGACTAGTTAAGGGTGAGCACTAAATCCCTTTAACTGAAGCTCTAGGTCTAAAAGAATAGAGAAATTAAGATGCCAAAACAAAATGTCTATATTATATACCTTGACTATGCAAGATGAAAAGTCAGCTAAAAAAATTGGAAAATACGGATTTCCTCATTTTATTTTTGAAGGTAAGATGATATTTAAAGTTTCAAATCAACTAATAAAAATCCACATGTATTTAGGACTAAGAAAAATATAAAAATATAAAATATAACAATAGGAAAATATGAGGGAAAGGAGAAATGTAATTTCATCATTGTTTATGTTAGGAAATTAATAGACATTGCCTTAAAAAAAGTATTAAGAACATTACATAATCTCTTCAAAGTATATGGTAGAAAAACAATGAAATACCTTCCTAATATTCCCAGACATTGTAAGAAATGCATACATATAGAATAAAGAATCCATATAATGTTGGACACAAAATGTAACCTCAAATATTATAATTAAGACAATACATAGCCCTATGTAGATGGCCCAAATTCAATTATTAAAAGATTGGAATGTAAAGCAAATTCTAATCTTATATATGCAATACATAAGCATGCTATATGCTATACACACAAGACACACATAGAATCATTCAGAAACACAGAAAATAACAGGTGGGCACATGCAAATGAAAAGAAACCAGAAGTCATGACATTAACATCAACTAAGATTGAATTCAGGCCAAGAAGAATTAAATTAGTCAAAGGAGAGCAGTTTTAATGTTAAATTGTGTAATTCACTATAAAAATGTACCACTATGAGTATCAATTTATCCTCAAGTAGCATCAGTACTTGCCAAACGAAGATTTCAAGCTATATAAGAGCTATATACATAGAAAGATTTTCAAAATACTTTAACTGTTCTCTTTCACGCTAAGAGATGATATAGGTAAAAGATAATAATGAAATAGAAGACCTAAATAATATAATTTACAAGGTAGAAATAACTGATATCTAGCTAAATTTATACCTTGAAAACAGAATATACATACACTTCTTTTTAAAAAGCCTGGAACACTGACAGCAATTGACTATATTAAGTCACAAAGAGAACCCCATAGACTCCAAGAAAGTAAAAACAATACAAATCTGTTCTTTTATTAAAAGTGCAATAAAGTGGGGGAGAAAACTCTATCCCCTTGGGAATTTTAAAACTCTTCCTTAAAAACCTGTGTTTCAATGTGGATATTCAAATTGATATGACAAAAATAAAATTAGCTTAATAAACTATAGGCCAAATCTATGTGATAAAATTAAAGAAGTATTCAGAGAAAAATTAAAAAATAAATATTTGTATATAAAAAAGGAAAAATGAAGTTATTAAGCATCCAAGTATGAAGTTAGAAAAAGAAAAAAAATCTTCAAAAATGAAGATAGATGGCATTAATAAAGAGAAAAGCAGAGACAGGAAAATATATACAAATAATAAATAAAATCCAAAGCTGCACTTTTCTGTGGAAGGGGGCAACTCTCTAATGTAATCAAGATAGAAAAGGAAAAGGACAAACAAAAATAAGAAATTATTTTTTTAAATAGCCACAAAGAGAAAATTAAAAGGATCATAAGAGACTTCTTTACTCAACTTTAAGGCACAAATCATTCTGATGTTATATAAACTGTCCCATGGAATACAAAAATAATGAGAAATAAGAAAAATTATTATCCTTCTGAAGTAAATATAACATTGGTAGCAAAACAGATTTCACCTCCTCCCCCAAAACCACTGAGGACTGATGTGTCTTACAAACCCATCGGCACATATCTAAATAAAGCTTTAGCAAACGCATCTAGCAGCACACAGAGAAAACAGCTTAACACCAGTGACATATATTTGCAGAAACCATGAATGGATTACAAACCAACCGAAAAATGGGTAAAAATGAAATAGAATCAACTATTAACAATATAAAAAGATGTCCAACCTCACTCATAAAAAAATAAATTAGAACAAAAACCATATTGACATATCATTTCACATAATCTTGTCAAATATCAAAAACTCTGACAAGGGGCGCCTGGGTGGCTCAGTGGATTAAGCCTTTGCCTTCAGCTCAGGTCATGATCCCAGGGTTCTGGGATTGACCCCTCCCCCCCCCAAATCCGGCTCTCTGCTCAGCGGGGAGCCTGTTTCCTCTCTCTCTGCCTGCCTCTCTGCCTACTTGTGATCTCTCTGTGTCAAATAAATAAGTAAAATCTTTAAAAAAAAACAACACTGACAAAACACTGTGTTGGTAAGAATAGGGGAAAACACTCTTATACATTGCTTGTGGCAATGTAAGTTTGTAAAAATTTTAAAGGAGACAATGGCAATATTTATTAATTACAAATGTACATACCTTTTGATTTAGCAATTCCATTTGCAATTCCACTAATTAGTGGAATTCCAATTCCACTACTCTAGAAAGATCTCAAATATATCATTGAGAAAGTTAAGAACAGCACAGAGAGTATGCTACCACCTATGTAAAAAATGGAGAAAAAATACTTCCTTGTATACATGGAAATATCTCTAAAAGAATAAAACAGAGGGAACTCTGTGGTTGAGGGACCTCAATAGAAGGGATTTTGAACCATCTGAATCTATTTTTTAAGTTATATATTAAATATTTCATCTGGTCACAGTGGAAATCAGGCCTCCAAGAACTCCCCATTTTAAAAACACATATACATGAAGTGTAAACCTGGCGATTCACAGGCCTGTACCCCTGGGGCTAATAATACATTATATGCTAATTTTAAATTTTTTTTAAATTTAAAATTAAAAAGAAAAAAAAAGAAACACATGTACAATTTGAAATTAAAATTAAGAATGAAATTTATCACCTCCACACCTTAGGTATATCTGTTTTCTGACCCATGTCTTCATGAACTTCACCTGCCAAAACAAATTGAGAATAGTAAATGAAATTAAAACTAGATTTAGACATTTCATTTTAAGGAATACACTTATTAAATCACCATTACTAGATGGCATTATGAGTTCAAAGGTAGACTTTTTAGGAGTGGTTTAAAACTATAGGTCTAGACATAGTGATTAATCCAGAGAAATACTCAGGTTTACCCAAGATAGAACTAAAATGCAGTATGCATTAAAACAAAATTTAAGCTCATGATAATGTACTTCTGCAAATTTTATCATTCTGCTATGACATTACCTATGATGTTTGCCAGAGGCAAATTTTTGTTTTCCACTTTATCCCCACAGCTGGAGCATTCAAAACGACATCCTAGACAGATCAGTTCTCACCAATGTTAGAGCCTGGTGAGTACATCTCCATCTTGGTTTGGGCCAGGTACAGCTATGTAATATCAAGGTCAAATTAGCATGTAAATGTTAAACAGTGTCCATGCCCCCTACAGTCAGAAAGCATAGACAAGTATGTGCCAAATATTTAAAAATAATTTACCTTAGTATAAAGCCAATATATCCTTATTATAGATAAATTGGAAAATACAAGATGTTTACAGTAGAAAATAAAAATTACTAATAATCCCACCCCCTCAGGATAACAAGTATTTATTGTTTCTTTAACATTGAGTTCGTGTGTGTGTGTGTGTGAACACATATTTATTACAGAGTTCAAAAATGCCTGGTTCCTGCTGTTTTTAACCTAAGAATTTGTGAGAATTTCTCTGGTCATTAAAATTCTTTGTGAATCTAATTTTGAATGGTTGTATAATAGCTATATAGCATAATTTATTTTAGCTTTCTCCTCTTCGGAAGCTTTTAAGATTTTTCTAATTTTTGCTTAGCATTTGAAGATTTAATGCCATTTACCAAGACTATATTTCTTGCAAAGATAATAAGAATTTCTTGGATCAATCCTGTGCCAGGCACTTGTACTATCACTCATCTTCATAACAAACTTGCAAGATGAAGATTTTTCACTCCTGTTCTATGGGTGAGGGAACCGAAGAACAGAAATTCATGGGAAGTTACTAAACTGAGGCTAAAATGTCAGCCTTGTATGTTTTTGAACCCGAGTCTCTCTCTTTTCACTACACAATGCTATGACCCAGAAAAGCCTCTGATGAATCAGTATTTGCTGTTTTTTTGGAGCACTGGTCTAAATCTGGACCACTGTGTGACTGCAACATAGGCGGAATCCCCAAGCCAGTGAATGAAACTCAACATGTTCCTAGAATTTAAATTTCAAACTCACTAAGATTATGCTCCAGTCATTGTGCCATAAGGCAGTAACTCATAACTGATAAAAACGAAACAAAGCTGTACCTTCCTGTAAAAAAAGACCCCTCAGAAGGAAGCATGCTTATAAAGGTGGTGATGAAAGTGAAGAAAAGTTAAAGAAGTTGAAGAAAATAAAAGTTCTGAGCTAGAAAACAGATTTAGATAAATCAGAGTAGAATGCCCAATTTTCCCAAAGGCTCGATATATGATATAAACAAGACCAATCTATAGGAAAACAAGAAAAAGTGATTCTTGAACATTCTGTGAGTACTTTAGTAAGAATATATTTAAATGACATCAAAAATACATTATAAATTATAATAGTCTATAAATTAAGGGTATAAAGAGGTTAGCTAAATATTTCAGTTCTGCATTTTATTAGGGAAATTGCAAGCGTCATGGGATTTGGAAATTTGGAAATTTGCAAAGGTCTTGGGATATATATACTTGTGAAAATCAAGGGCCTTTGCTAAAAATAGATCTGTGACAAACATCTCTACAAAGAAATCCTGGTACACATGTCTGATAAGTTACTTAGCATCATTTCCTAAAAGTGATATTATCATTATTATGCTATTATCAATATGTTCCATGACAAAAAAAAAAAAATCCAAAAGGTCCTCCAAATTAAAAATAGCTCTATGGGGTGCCTGGGTGGCTCGGTGGGTTAAAGCCTCTGCCTTCAGCTCAGGTCATGATCTCAGGATCCTGGGATTGAGCCCCATATCGGGCTCTCTGCTCAGCGGGGAGCCTGCTTCCCCCTCTCTCTCTGCCTGCCTCTCTGTCTACTTGTGATCTCTGTCAAGTAAATAAATAAAATCTTTAAAAAAAAAAATCTCTACTACTCTGACTAAAATTTTCCCACTTAAACTACTCTTTGGGCTTGGCCAGTATTCTTAGAAAGCTCCTAAAAATAATGTAAAAAAAAAAATTAGGGAAAGTCTCTATTTTACCTACAAGTTACAAGTTACTGTAATAGTGATATGAGAAAAGCACAATGTAACTGAGGGCTTATGGAAGTCCAGATTAAGAATTGTCTGGTTCTCATCCAGAAAGGGGGGAATTAGAGCAGAGGAGAGGTGGATTATAGGAGTGGGGGTAGCAAAGGGAGGTCAACAGGCAGGAGAGTATAAAAATCAACTTCTTGTATTTCTTAATTTTGTTCAAGATCAAATCTTACTTTAAAATATTTGGCAATGTGTAAAGCTTCTCATCAGGAGACAAAGGGAAGTTTTCCCTCTCTTTCTCAGTTATTTCTTCTTGAAATTTCTGTACTGAAAACCTGGGCACTCAGAGTCAGTGAAGAGAGATGAGGAATCCGAGACACCCAACTGAAACCTTCTGCTGATCTCCCATGCTTTCAGCAGAACTATCTAATAACTGGCCAAAATCAGAGTGACAAGGGTCACATATAAAAAGAATGCCTGAAAATCCTAATTCAGAGCAAGTGTCCTGACAAAAGCAAACAGGAATTGGATGTTAATGATATAGCTTTTCTGGTCACTCAAAATAGCCCTGTGTAGTGTGAATTCTTAGGAATGAATTGTAAATTCTTAGAAACACAGGCCCTAACACCACTTCCAGAGCTGTTATGAAGCAAGTATGAAACACTGCTTTTACTGAGCAAATTAAGTTGCAAAAAACTTTTCCTCCCTGGGATATGGGCATATGAAGCACCATGGAGCATAATTACACAGAGCACCAAAAGCAATCTCAGATAGTATCATATCTAACTCCTATCTCTATTCCCAAATGGTAATAAATACAAAGTTTCATCTTAATTATTCAACATTCATTGAACAAATATTTAGTGAGTGTTTATTATATGCTGAGCACTATGTTAGATGCTGGCGGTGCCCATATTAATAAGAAAACCAGCAATAAATGGTTTGTCTTACAAAATAGTTGCTTATGGTCTTTAAGAACTGTTAACAATATCAGTAAGAGGGGCGCCTGGGTGGCTCAGTAGGTTAAAACCTCTGCCTTCGGCTCAGGTCATGATCCCAGAGTCCTGGGATCAAGCCCCGCATCGGGCTCTCTGCTCAGCGGGGAGCCTGCTTCCTCCTCTCTCTCTCTGCCTGCCTCTCTGCCTACTTGTGATCTCTGTCTGTCAAATAAATAAAATCTTAAAAAAAAAAAGTATCAGTAAGAAAGAAAAACTCTTCCCCTTACCATAGATTTTCCCATTAATTGAACATTTTTTAAAAGTCATGATGTTTTGAGTGAGGGTTCCTGTTTTGTCAGAGAAAACGTATTCAATCTGGCCCAGTTCCTCATTGAGGGTGGTCGTCCGAGCTTCAGCAGGTATGGATTTTCCAGAGTAATACATCTTCCGATCCCAGTTTATAAAATAACTGTGTCCCAGACGAATTACTTCCATACTTCATCGATTAAAATGAGAAAAAGAAATGGTCCATCAATTTCAGAATACACGAAGCTTTGCCAAAGTAAGAAGTCCATCAAAGTCTTCAGAGTGTAGGACAAAATATGGATGCTCTGTCCCCAGGTTCTAGTGACCTTCAGAAGCATCTCAGCAGAGTCTGATCATGAACCTGCCAAAGTTATTTCCCTGAAACACCATGAAAAAATAGACTGACTCTGCATAAAACCTTGGAGAATGTCCCATGGGTCATCATTTATATTAAACAGGCCTAGTAGAGATTTCCTGGGTAACCTAAGTTGGCATTTCTCTTATATCTTAGGAGAAAGTGACTATGATTAAAGATGTTTGTCAGAAAGAAGATCTAAAGAAATGTGTACATTGAGGACTTTCTCTCTAATACATTGTTTGATGTACTTTGCTTTGTCAAAAGAGATAAAAGCAGTATCTCTATAAAGCACTAAGCAAACCATAATAGATACTGAGTAAATCTCAATATTGTAATTATTGTTGTTACACTACTTTGCCTCTTTGCCAGGAAAAGAGCATTGCCTCAGGTTCTAGTGGTAATTTATGACTTCCCAACCCTAGGAGTGAAATTTCTATGGCCAAATGTATGAACTTTTAAAATCTTTGTCATATGTAAGACTAAATCAATTTCCAAAAATGTTAACATTGTAAATTTGTGCAATTAGTTTACTAAAAATTATCATTTACTATGTATTATGTATATACATACACATCATAAAAATGTTACCAATCTATCACTTGTATTTTAATTTTGTTTCCACTATTTTTGACATGAAGAAGTTTTCTTTTTAACTGATCAAATTTATCAATAGTTTATAGTTTCTCTTTTGGGAATTTTGCTTAGATAGGATTTCCCTATGCCAAGATTATATATACAAACATCTTTATTTTTCTCCTGGTTCTTTACTGAATTTTCCCCCATTAATTCCTTTTCACAGTTGGAATCTTTATAAGTATGATGTACATACAAGGTGCTAATTTCAATTTTTATGAAGTTTTTCATCATCATTTATTGAACAACAAATCCTTTCCTTTATAGTGTCGGGATGCTTCCATGACACCTATAAATTATATTCCTCACTAGAATCTACTCCAGGGATTTCAGTTTTATTCCTTAATATGTCACTTAGTAGGGGAGAAAAAGATAGTAGAGGAGTAAGTGACCCTATTTCAAATGGTCCCCTGAATTGAGATAGGTATCTCCCTGACCATTCTGAACACCCACGAAATCAGCCTGAGATATAAGAAGATATATTTAGATCTCACAAACAGACTATCTCTGGCAGTTGGTCTCGAGGTATGAAGTGAGGAGCTGTGATTTTTGTGGGTAGATATTGAAAGATAAATAGAAGTGGGGGAGCCTCTAGGATCCTGCACCACTGGAGTGCAAAAGGCTCCCATGCTGGGGACCAGGCACAGACTCACAGACCAGTAGTGGCAGGGAAAGGACTTTATGGCAACCCCCCAGACTGAAACCTCAAGCTGCAGGGGAGTGCATGCAAATTGGGGGTGGCTGTGGATTTTAGAAGCACAAAGGACAGAGACGTGCCTGAACCTGGAAGCAAGGGCTGGGAGCGCTGCCATGGGATGTACAACCCAGGAATCTGCAGTTTTAATAGCACAGACAGAAACAGAGATAGTGTGACGTGGAGAGCTCAGTGGAAAGCAGATTGAGATCTCTCTGTTCTGAGACAGAGGTTTGGGTATGGTCACTTCTGCTCTGACTCTCAGAAGAGACACAAAAGCGCCAAAATACCGGTTTTCACTGAGCCCATTCCCACCCCCCCAAAGGGGGCAGGGCAACTCTGCCCAAACAGGGTTGCCTGAGTAACAGCATGGCAGGACCCTCTCCCAGAAGACAGGCTGGAAAAACAAGAGGAAGCCAATCCTAAGGTCCCTAAAAAACAGGTGCATCTTGCTTGGGTTGTGGTCAATAATTTGCACTCTACATTCTCTCAACCACCCCTCAATAGAAAGACTAAGAGAAGGAACCCCTGACATAGGAAAGATTAACAGACTGTGACCTCTGTCACAGAACTAATGGATATGGATATAAGCAAGCTGTCAGAAATAGACATCAGAGAAAGAGTTATAAAGACAATAGCTAGGATGGAGAAAACCATTAATGGCAACATAGATTCTCTAAGGGCAGAAATGAGAGCCAATCTGGCAGAACTTAAAAATGCTATCAATGATATCCAATCTAATCTAGATGCTCTAACAGCTATGGTAAACAAGGCAAAAGAATGATTTAGTGATCTAAAAGACAAACTGACAGAAAAGAAGGAACAGGAGGAGGCCTGGAACAAACAGCTTAAAATCCATGTAAACAGAGAAATAGACAGTAATATAGCAATAATAAAAGAGAAATAATAGTAAAAGAGAAATAATATTAAAAGAGAAATAAATAACACCATGAAACGTTCCAATGTCAGAATTATTGGGATCTCTGAGGGGGTGGAGAGAGAGAGAGAGAGAGAGGACTAGAAGACATATTTGAGCAAACTGTAGCTGAGAACTTTCCTAACCTGGGTAATGAAACAAGTATTCCTGTCCTAGAGGCATGGAGGACCCCTCCCAAGATCAAGGAGAACAGAACAATGCCCTGGCATGTAATAGTAAAACTTGCAAATCTTAGAGCTAAGAAAACCATCTTAAGGGCAGTTAGGGGAAAAAGATTCCTTACATAGAGAGGGAGGAACATCAAAATAACATCAGACCTGTCCACAGAGTCCAACCCAGAAAGGAATGGCAAGACATATTCAGGGTACTAAATGAGAAGAACATGCAGCCAAGAATACTTTATCTGGCAAGGCTGTCATTCAGAACAGATGGAGAGATAAAGAGCTTCCAGGACCAACAGAAACTGAAAGAATATGTGACCACTAAGTCAGCCCCATAAGAAATATCAAGGCAGGATGGCTTCTATAAAAGGACAAAGACCCCAAGGGTGATATAAAACAGAAATTTATAATATATAGAAACAAGGACTTCACAGGCAACATGATGACAATAAAATCATATCTTTCAATAATCACTCTCAACGTGAACAGCCTAAATGCTCCCATAAGATGGCAGAGGGTTACAGATTGGATAAAAACACGGGACCCATCCATATGCTGTCTACAAGAGATTCATTCTGAACCTAAAGATACATCCAGACTGAAAGTGAAGTGATGGAGAACCATCTTTCATGCTAATGGACCTCAAAAGAAAGCTGGGGTAGCAATTCTCATATCAGACAAATAAGATTTTAAGCTAAAGACTGTAGTTAGAGATATAAAAGGACACTATATATTCTTAAAGGGTCTACCCAACAAGAAGATCTAACGAATGTAAATATCTATGCCTCCAAAATGAGCAGCCAACTACATAAGCCAACTGTTAACCAAAATAAAGAAATATATTGATAATAATACATTAATAGTAAGAGACCTCAACACTTAGCAACTGATAGAGCATCTAAGCAAAAAATCAACAAAGAAATAAGAAATTTGAAAGACACCCTGGACCAGATGGACCTCACAGATATATACAGACATTCAACTCTAAAACAACAGAATACTCACTCTTCTCAAGCGCACATGGAACTTTCTCCAGAATAGACAACATACAGGGTCAGAAATCATGTCTCAACTGATACCAAAAGACTGACATTATTCCCTCCATATTCTTATACCACAACACTTTCAAACAGGACCTCAATAAGAAAAAAAAGTTTGGAAGAAATTCAAACATGTGAAAGTTAAGACGGTCCTGCTCAAGAATGTTTGGGTCAACTAGGAAATCAAAAAAGAACTTAAACAATTCATAGACACTAAAGAGAATGAAAATACACATCAGTCCTAAACCTACAGGATATGGCAAAGGCAGTCCTAAGGGGGAAATACATAGCCATCCAAATCTCAGTGAAAAAAAAAAAAGAAAAAGAAAAATCTCAAGTACAGAAACTATCCTTAAACCTTAAAGAACCAGAAGATCAACAACAAATTGAGCCCAACTCATGCACAAGAAGGGAAATAATTAAGATCTTAGCAGAGATCAATGAATTAGAAATTAGAAATACAGTGGAACACATCAATAAAACTAGAAGCTGGTTCTTTGAAAAAAATTATTAAGATTGATAACCCACTTGCCAGGCTTATCTGAAAGAAAAGAGAAAGGACCTAAATTAATAAAATTATGAACAAAAGGGAAGAGGTCATGACTAACACCAAGAAGATAGAAACAAGCACCAGAAATTATTATCAACAACTACATGCCAATAAATTAAGCAACCTAGAAGAAATGGATGCATTCCTGGAAACCTATAAACTTCCAAGACTGAAACAGGAAGAAACGGACAACCTGAATAGACCAATAACCAGTAACAAGATTGAAGCAGTGATCAAAAACCTCCCAAAAAACAAGAGTTCGGGACCTGATGGATTCCCTGGGAAATTCTACCAAACATTCAAAGAAGAAATAATACCTATTCTCTTGAAGCTGTTTCAAAAAATAGAAACAGAAGGAAAATATCCAGACTTATTCTATGAGGTCAGTATTACCTTGATCCCAAAACCAGGCAGAGACCCCATCAAGAAGGAGAATTTCAGACCAATATCCCTGATGAATATGGATGCCAAAATTCCCAACAAGATCCTAGCTAATAAGATCCGACAGTACATTAAAAGGATTATCCATCGGGACGCCTGGGTGGCTCAGTTGGTTAAGCAGCTGCCTTCGGCTCAGGTCATGATCCCAGCATCCTGGGATCGAGTCCCACATTGGGCTCCTTTCTCGGCAGGGAGCCTGCTTCTCCCTCTGCCTCTGCCTGCCACTCTGTCTGCCTGTGCTCACTCTCTCTCTCTCCCTCTCTCTCTGACAAATAAATAAATTTTTAAAATTTTTTTTAAAAAAAGGATTATCCATCATGACCAAGCGAGATTTATCCCTGGGATGCAAAAGTGGTTCAACATTCACAAATCAATCAATGTGACAGAACATATTAATAAGAGGGGAGAGAAGAAACATATGGTCCTCTTAATTGATGCAGAAAAAGCATTTGACAAAATACAGCATCCTTTCCTGATTAAAAACCTTCAGAGTATAGGATAGAGGGAACATTCCTCAATTTCATAAAATTCATCTATGAAAAATCCACAGTGAATATCATTATCAATGAGGAAAAGCTGGGAACCTTTCCCTTAAGATCAGGAACATGACAAGGATGCCCTGCCTCCCCACTATTGTTCAACATAGTAGTAGAAGTCCTAGCTTCAGCAGATAGACAACAAAAAGAAATAAAAGGTATTTAAATGGGCAAAGAAGTCAAACTCTCTCTCTTCACAGATGACATGACACTTTATGTGGAAAACCCAAAAGACTCCACCCCCAAATTATTAGAACTCATACAGCAATTCAGCAATATGGAAGGATACAAAATCAATGCACAGAAATCAGTTGCTTTTCTATACACTAATGTAACCATAGAAAGAGAAATTAAGGAATCAATTCCATTTACAATAGCACCAAAAGCCATAAGATACCTAGGAATACACCTAACCAAAGAGGTAAAGGATCTATACTACAGAACATTTATGAAAGAAATTGAGGAAGATACAAAAAGATGGCAAAATATTCCATGTTCATGGATTAGAAGAATGAGCATTGTTAAAATGTCTATCCTGGCCAGAGCAAGCAATACTTTCAGTGTCATCCCTATTAAAATACCACTGGCATTTTTCAAGGAGCTAGAACAAACAATCCTAAAACTCCTATGAAACCAGAAAAGACCCGAATCACCAAGGGAATGTTGAAAAAGAAAAACAAAGCTGGGAGCATCATGTTGCCTGACTTCAAGCTATATTACTAAGCTGTGATCACCAAGACAGCATGGTATAGGCACAAAAACAGACACACAGACCAGTGGAAAAGAACAGAGACTCCAGAAATGGACCTTCAACTCTGTGGTCAACTAATGTTTGACAAAGCAGGAAAAAAATACCAAATGGGAAAAAAAAACCAGTCTCTTCAATAAGTGGTGCTGGGAAAACTGGACAGCTACATATAGAAGAATGAAACTGGACCATTCTCTTACATCATACTCAAAGATAAACTCAAAATGGATGAAAGACCTCAATGTGAGACAGGAATCCATCAAAATCCTAAAGGAGAACATAGGCAGTAACCTCTTCGACATCAGCCACAGCAACTTCTTTCAAGACAGGTCTCCAAAAGCAAGGAAAACAAAATTGAAAGTGAACTTTTGGGACTTCATCAAGATAGATAACTTCTGCACAGCAAAGGAAATAGTCAACAAGACAATGAGGCAATCCACAGAATGGGAGAAGATATTTGCAAATGACACTACAGATAAAGGGCTGGTATCCAAGATCTATAAAGAAATTCTCAAACTCCACACCCAAAAAACAAATAATCAAGTCCAAAAATGGGCAGAAGACATGAACAGACACTTCTCCAATGAAGACATACAAATGGCTAACAGATACGTGAAAAAATGTTCATCCTCATTAGCCATCAGGGAAATTCAAATCAAAGCCACACTGAGATACCAGAGATACCACTTACAGCAGTCAGAATGGCTAAAATTGACAATGGAAGAAACAACAAATATTGGAGAGCATGTGGAGAAAGGGGAACCCTTTCTGTTGGTGGGAATGCAAGTTGGTACAGCCACTTTGGAAAACAGTGTGGAGATTCCTCAAAAAATTAAAAATAGAGCTATGCTATGACCCAGCAATTGCATTACTGGATATTTACCCCAAAGATACAGATGTAGTGAAAAGAAGGGCCATATGCACTCCAATGTACATAGCAGCAATGTCTACAACAGCCAAACTGTGGAAAGAAATGAGATGCCCTTCAACAGATATATGGATAAAGAAGATGTGGTGTGTGTGTGTGTGTGTGTGTGTGTGTGTGTGTATGTATATATATGTGTGTGTGTGTGTATGTGTGTAAAATAAAGAAGATGTGGGGTGTGTGTGTATATACATACATACATACATGCATATATACATACACACACACACATGCATGCATATGCGCACACACACACACATACATACATACATGGAACATTACCCAGTCATCAGAAAGGATGAATACCCAACTTTTACATCAACATGGATGGGACTGGAGGAGATTATGCTGAGTGAAATAAGTCAAATAGAGAATGTCAATTATCATATGATTTCACTTATTTGTGAAACATAGGGAATAGCATAGAGGACATGAGGAGAAGGAAGGGAAAAATGAAGGCAGGGGGAATAGAGGAGGGAGACAAATCAAGAGAGACTATGGACTCCAAGAAACAAACTGAGGGTTTTGGAGGGGGGGGAATGGGTTAGCCCGATGATGGATATTAAGGAGGGCACGTATTGCATGGAGCACTGGGTGTTATACACAACTAATGAAATACTGAACACTACATCAAAAACTAATGACATACTGTATGGTGGCTAACATAACATAATAAAAAGAAGGTAAAAATACATCTCTTATTTTCCTTATTGCAGCTTTATAAAATTTGGCAATACCTGGGAGGATGTGAGAACACTTGTTCTCTTTAAAAATCCTTAACTATAATTACTCACCTATTCTTACTGATAGAATCAATGTGTTCATTTAAGCAAACTTTAGAATCAATGTACCAGCTTTCTCATAAAACTTATTTGAGACTTGCATTAAGTGTACATTAAGCTTTTAATTATTGGAAAAGAACTGATATTTTAATATATCAATGCTATTTCAAGGAGAAGGATAAATCTTTATAGTAATTCAATTTTGAAATTGGTATTAGGTAATAAAATACCTCTATTGGTAAAGAGTTTTAGTTTAGTTTTGGTTTGCCTTTGTTTTTTATGTAAGTCCACACTATAGCTTGATATATGTGTTCCTGCACATTGTATCTTTTTATTGATGAGATCATTGTTTAAATTGTTGTTGACTTAAAGGAAAGTTTTTTTTAACATTAAAACCTTTTTCTAATAGTAAGAAATGTGATTATGACACAAAATCAGACATTTAAATGAATTATCTTACTAAGATACTCACAGGATTATTCAATTGGATTTCCTAGGTCTGTAATCACATTGACCATGCTCTTACTTTCTAACAGAGTTATTATCATTTCAGGTTCATGACATCTCTTCACGGATATTTTGCTACATTTCTTAGTACATTAACAAGGTCATCCAGAAGAGTATAACACAGTAATAACAATAGCAAAGACCCATTTCTGATCTTAATGGGAATTAAGCCTTGGTTTTCACATCTGTAAAGTGAGAACATTTATAGTGGCCTGATTATGCTAACTCTGAACATTTGTCTCCCTAAAGACAAAAGATGAAACCAAAATCCTTTCTAGCATTACATTCCATGCTCCTAATTTTCCCTCTCCAAAAGTGGTATGGTGCCCATTCATTTTTGAACTATTTAACTGGTAACACTTTTTTTTCACCTAAACTAGAAATCACACTATGACTCTGTAGAATCCTACAATATAAAAATAAAGTCATATTCTGAATTTGTTTATATATTTTCATTTTATAGTTTACCCATGTGTGTCCCCCAGTTCTCCCAACACACACTTCCTTGTAAATTCCTTGCTAGCTTTTCTATTTCAGCTTTGTTTTCCTTATTCCATTCACTAAAAAAATAATAATAATAATAATTTTAAAATTAGCACTTACAGTGGACCAAGCACAGTGCTTTACCTGTAATAAGCAGTCCATCAGTGCTGAATGAATGAATCCTGACCTTCTATTCCCTAATTTCACCAGTAAGGACATTAAGACCAAGAAGTTAAGTGACTAACCCAAGATCACACAAATAATTAGCCACAGAGTCAAGACAAGAATTCAGGCATTTGATAAAGCCAATGCAGACCTGACCTTAAGAATGGCATTACAGAGGTAGCTGTACAAACGATATGAAGATTTCATCTTTCAGAAGTAAGAGATCCCTGAAAACTCAGAGCAAAATGAATGCAATAGCATCTGATCCTTCTGTGCCACACTTCAAACCAATGGAAGTATTGCAATTTAATTTGGACTCTTAGATCTTAAAATAGTCTGTGGAGAAGAAGGGTATCCTTTTTATTTGGGAAAGAGGATTTAGGAGAGTCATAGTGGAACATTCAGCTCTTTGTCTTGGAATAGCAGAAAAAAGGAGACAAGTGTTCAGAGTTAGCATAATCAAGTGCTTAGTGTTTTCTGCCTGAATGCTCAAAGAGCAAGGCTTATGATTCCACCCATTCTGTGGTTAAACAGGCAAAGTCAAAATGAATTCCTTTTGCTTTGGGGGGAACAAAAAAGCACCCAAAATCTAATTCCTTGGGAGTACATGGCTGCATTTCTTAAGATGATGTATTAAAAAACTGTAGCTGGGTATGCTTTAATACTACAGATTAACAAACTGACAGCACAGAAATATTTTACCAACATCAGCACCCTCTGTTCATGTGGAATTGTTAACCATTCAAAGTAAATTCAATCCTTTTACCCTCGAGTGATATATATTCCTAATTTATTCTTTGTACCTAGTTGAAAGCCTAGAGGAAGATTTTATAGAAGGCCTCCTTTCCAAAGAGAAAAACCTGAGGGTTCTCTTCTTGTAGGCCTCAGTCTTTAGGACTGAGCAACCTGAAATTCCTTGGAATGTTCCTCCCCTCGTGTTCAGATCAGAATCACTGCTCTTTTTTTGTTGAGAAGAAAGCTCACATTTACCCTCATCATTACTATGCCTTACAACAGGTACAGAACTCTAGACTCTTTTTTCCTTCTCTTGATGTCTTCACTGAGTAATAAACCAGACACAGTTTAGGGAGAGAAGAAAAACTTTGTACCAAGGGTCAGAAATCATGCTTTGGATCTTGCTTCTATCCCTAATCAGCCCCATTAGCCTGTACAAATAATCTCATTTCTGAAAGAAGTTGGGCAATAACTACTTTAGAAGGTTGTTGGGAGGCATAAGTAAGATAAAGTATATGGAATCACTTTATAGAAAATATAAAATGTTATCTGGGGTAAGGTGGTATTGTTTGGAGCAGACAGGAACTCAGATCAATTATTTTAATCCTGCCATTTCACTGAGCAGCACATAGTTCATAAACAAACTAAGGCACAGAGAAGCCAAGTGCTTTCTTCAAGGTCATGCAGCTATTTGTGTTCGTGCCAAAACCAGAACCTGGATTTGAACTATTCCAGTTAGGTTTTCTTTTCACTACTGCAAGAGACACATTAGAAGGAAAAGGAAGGCTAACCTGGGAATCTAGCCTTGACCTCTACAACACCAATCTTTCAAATCATTAAGTGAAAGATGCCAACGCACTTCAAAGAAAGAACATGCACAGAATATAATTCCTTTGTGAGGACATATGAAACTGCACATGTACAGATGGTAAGCCACCATGAGCATTTATGTTTCGTTTAGGACATAAAAGGAAAGCTATAAAAGCTGACCGTAGCTCTTCTGGCAAAGAGCAGGATTTACTACAGACTTTATAATTGGATACAAGCATGAGAAGTCCTCGGAATCAAAGATGAGCCAGTAGGATACAGTTTAAATAGAGCCTGCTCTGACCACAGCTCCAGAAGGCCCAGAGCAACTTGCGGTGTTGTGGCCACATGCCACTACTTCAAGTAAATTTCCCACAAGTTGACATTTCAGTTTCCTGACTGCTATCCAAAACAAGGGTGGGTTTTGTGCATTGAACTTCCCTTGCTTCATCATAGCCAGGATTTTGGAAAGAGAGAAAAAGAAGCTTGTAAAAATTAGTGGGGATTTAGAGCCGGTAATTTTTTTGTATTGTTAAAATACTGGTGATGAGGGATGTCAAACAACCACGTCTCACCCTGGCTCCAGTGCCTTTGAGATAGTCTGGCGCAATCTTGGTAGGATTAGGATCAAAAGTACCTCAGCTACACACTCTAGGGCCAACTTCTAAGCCTTATCAAATACACACACACAAATACACATATATATGTGCCTATACAATATTGCACGTGTGTGTATGTATATGTGTGTATGTGCGTGTGTGCGTGTGTGCGTGCGCGTGTGTGTGTGTGTATGGAGAGACAGAGAAAGAAAAAGAGAGGTCATTTTAGCTCTTTTTGTGAGACCAAACCTAGAAATGACAGATGGTGTTGTGGTGGGAGTTACGACTCATTTAACAATGGACAAGTGCTACCAACTATATTTCAACTTCTTTATGTTATAGTTACAATAATGGGAAAAATTAACATTTCTCAAGCTCTTACTATGTGTCAGACATTCTTTTAAGAGCTTTACAGTTTGTTTACTCTTCAGACAATCTTCAGACAAAGTAAAATGCAATTTTCTTTTCTTTTAAAATCAGGAAACTGAAGAATGGAAGGTGAAATAACTTGCCCAAGGTCTTAGAGCTACTAAGTGGTGGAACAGAATCCAAATCTGCGTATCTGGAGCCAGGCTAGTGGCAAGGAGTCACCATCATAATAGATGTCCCCAAGTATTCTTCCATTTCTTACTCAATATCAACCCGATTCTAACTGATCAGGTTGCATGACACACTGTAGTCCATTTTTCCAAAGAATAAGATCCCTAAGAAACCAGATCAAATCAAGGATAAAATAAAATGCATTTACTATAATTTGAAAATGTAAAAGTTAAGCAGATTAAGCAGTTTAGTTGCCTGATTTGTAACAGATGTAGCAGATCATAAGCAGTTAGAGCAAGACATCTACCACACTGTCATCATTTTAAAGCAAAAATGATTACAGAACATGATTATGCACAACAGTCTTTTGACAAAGTGGCTTACCTAAAATATAAATTCTCATCTTACCTCACATATAATGAAATGGGTACAACTGTATTGAGGATTATAATATATGACCAGAATGTTAAGAATCCTGAGAAGACAGAGTTCTTCTCTCCTTCTTTCCAAAAGAGGAAAGTTCTGAATTGGTCTCCAACTTGGTTCTCCCAGATTGAATTTCCTATTCCAAGAATAATTCCCAAGCATGCCAGAAACCCAAAAATCTGAAATGAGAATAGAAGTCTGGCTAAGGTTAACTTGAACCCAAAACTCATCATCCCAACACAATACCATTACACTCCTACCCCCAAGAAATGGTCATTTGAAAAGACAGGCAAAGCTCTTCTTACTTATCATTAATCATACGAGTAAAATTCAATATTTTTATGTTGGAACTTGGTTAAATATTTTACATGCATTTTCTCACTTAATTCTCCCACTGATTGTCTGAGATAGGGACAATCATTATTCACAGGTTAAGAATCAAAAACAGAACAAAATAAAACAGAAGCACAGAAAGATTATGTAACTCATCCATGGTCACAAAGCCAATAAATTCACACCCTTGATTTGTGATGAGTGCATATACTTGAGTGGCTTAAGTAAAGAAGGCCATATGTCTTGATTTGCCCTGGTCCGCCCCGTTTATATCTGTTGTCCAGATGTCATACTAATTGGGCTTTCTCCTATCCCCTTCAAAAGTGTCCCTGTTGGAATTATAAGTTATATGGTCACCCAAGGCATAAAAGCAAAAGGAAGAAAATGTCAGGGATAAAGAATAATCTGAGACTAGTCAAGACCCTTGGCCACAGATCTAGCTGCACAATCCTTATTTACGGTCCACAAGAAAAAGAAGGATTAATTAAAATATGGCATGGCATTATGTTTTTCTTTTGAGATTAAAAAATAGTGGTAAGCAATCTGAAAACTGTTAGCCAACTCTTAAATTGTGATTAGTATCAGGATTAGCAAAGCAAACATTTTGGAGGCATCTAGAAAGCGAGCAAGGTTTGCTCAAATGCCAGCATTGGAAAGGAAAGACACAAAGTCAGTGAATAGGTAAGACCTGGGCTGAACAAGGGATTCTGGGGACTTTGTTTTGCCAAGTGTCATACTGTGTTAAGAGACAAGACCAACCACTGTTGAGGGAGGAGTAGGGCTAGGGAATAGAAATGTATTGAACTTATTTCCTTTTTCCTCCAAGAAGAAATATTCGGGCATTCTAGGACTGCTTTCCTCTTTATTCATTCATGAAAATAAATATACATGTAAGAAGACATTTATGTAAAAAAAAAAAAGTATGGAAAAACCTGACTTAAAAGTACCTTAGAAAACCATGTATTAGAGAAAAGTAGAATTGTAAATTCCTGAAATCCTACCAATTTGATACCTGTATCATGGTATCCTCTTTTATTTCAATGATTAATACTACAAATTAATTGAAGTGAATTACTTTAAGGGCATTAAAATTGCTGGTACTTGGCATTAAATGCCCTAAGTAGGATGGGCTCAGTTTCTAATTCTCCAATGGGTTATTCGATTTTCTAGTATGAAAAGCTGGGATAGTCTCTCCTTCACAATCAGTATTCTTACTCTTTGGTGGATACACATACAATTTCCATGCAAGCCCAGAAGTGGGGTTAGGGCCATTTAAATAGGGAATTCTAGGAGGGGACACAAGCTAAGCATGTCCCCTTGGCCCTGGAGTCTCTGTCCCAAGGGGATAGGTGTAATGGGAGGAAAGCCCAGTTCTGAGGATACCAAATGTAAAACACAGAGCCTGTCCAGTATTTTGTGCCCAGTAAGAGTCCACTTCTTTCTTTATTCAGAGTCCCACTATCTTATATTAGTTAGGCAAATATATATTGAGCTCAGATTCTTTATAATTGATAGTGAGTCTGCAATTGGGGTGGGGGGAGCTTGGTTCAAAGTCATTGTTCTCATATTTAAAGTCAATGTCTTCCAACTTAATTCCAACATAAGGAGGCAAAGCAGTATTACACAAAAAGTCAGATAACAATCAGATGCACAGCATCAGGAAGCACAAGATTAACTGACAAAAGTATAGCATGCAAGGAATAGTCAACTGTTTTTGGTAAATGGATGGTAGGGAAAATTTTTCAAAAAATGCAGAAAAGAACAAAAATTCAAAGGAAAGAAATAATCCCGTGTTAAGGAGGTTCAGAAGTTTTGCAAAGGAGGAAAACTGTGACCTGGGCCTTAGAAGATTCATAAGCAGAACCAGCTACACAATTTGTGGAGCCCAGTGCAAAATGAAAATATGGGACCCCTTGTTCAAAAATTACTGATAATTTCTACATGGCAACAGATGAATAAACCAAGTATGAGGCCCATTTGAGTGGGGAACCTGTGTAATTACACAGGTCATATACCCATGAAGCCAGCTCCATCCACAAGCTATGTTGAGAAGACATGAGCAAAGGTAAGACAACAAAAGGACTGAACTACCTCAAAAATTATGTTTTCTTGGGCACCTGGGTGGCTCAGTGGGTTAAGGCCTCTGCTTTCGGCTCAGGTCATGATCCCAGGGTCCTGGGATCGAGCCTCTCTGATCCACGTAGAGCCTGCTTCCTCCTCTCTCTCCCTGCCTGCCTCTCTTGCCTACTTGTGATCTCTGTCTGTCAAATAAATAAATAGAATCTTAGGGAAAAAAATTATGTTTTCTTTTTAAAAAACAAATACTTGAAACATGGAGAACTTGCAAGACCATGACAGCCTCCATAAACACTATCTTTCCTCTCATGAGAAATTCTACCCATGGTTGTGAAATTATAATCTAGAAAGTAGAGAGCAGTATAACTTGGCCCCAGAAGCAAAATCACCAAAAACAAATTCCACAAGGAGAATGAAGATTTCTGAAAGAATTCCCAGCGATATATAAGAAATATATTAAAATAAAAATGACAAGTGATTTTCCCCTAATTTTGTTATAGTATCTTACCCATAGTACTAGAGTATTCAACAGTTTATCGATGCTTGTCCTCTTAAACTTTGTTTTACCACTGTTCTGCATTAATTTAGTGTCAGGACCTGCCAAAAAAAAATTAAATAGCAATTTTAAAACGATTTAATGATGTATTACTACCATTAGTATTTCTTATCATGTCAAATGTTCCTGAAAGGAGAATAACATGTTTTTCAAAATAATTTAACTTTTATTTTTTTTTATTTAAGATTTTATTTATTTATTTGACAGACAGAGATCACAAGTAGGCAGAGAGGCAGGCAGAGAGAGAAGGGGAAGCAGGCTCCCCACCGAGCAGAGAGACCAATGTGGGACTCGATCCCAGGACCCTGGGATCATGACCTGAGCCGAAGGCAGAGGCTTTAACCCACTGAGCCACCCAGGCATCCCAATTTAACTTTTATTAAGAACATGGGCCATTTTTAAGTTATATAAGATTCTCAACTGGTAGCTTAGTAACAACCCTGGAGACTTGCAAGAGACCTGGTCTCCTTAGAATAGGACAAATCCAGATAGAACTTGTGGCTGAAACATTTGAGAAATGCTATTTTTTCAAAAAGCTGTGTATGGCTGTGGTTGTAGTTGAAGAAATGAAAGGTAACAAGGCCAATCCAAGTGAGGAATAATTTGACATGTTAAAAAGAATGCAGTAATAAACATAACTCAGAACAATGAGATCAAAAATGGAAAGTTAAAATCAGCAATCAAATTCTGGATCTGTTTCCCCAAAAGATCTGGGGTGCCTTTATGGAGAAACTAGAATAAATGCAAACAATAAATACATCAACAAATAAGTTAAACCTTTATTGTGTATTGCACAGTGTGCATATAATATACACTTTTTGTAAGGGCAGGAATTGAATCTTATGTTAGCTTTATTTCAAATAAATGCATTCTCTCATATTCACTAAGTCCCTTTGCTCAAGTAATTCTTTTTTAATTTTTTATTTTTGTTAACATATAATGTATTATTAGCCCCAGGGGTATAGGCCTGTGAATCGCCAGTTTTACACTCACGGCACTCACCATAGCACAACCTTACCCAATGTCCATAACCCAACCACCCTCTCCCTACCCCCCTCCCCCCGGCAACCCTCAGTTTGTTTTGTGAGATTAAGAGTCTCTTACGGTTTGTCTCCCTCCCGATACCATCTTGTTTCATTTATTCCTTTCCTACCCCCTCAAACCTCCCACATTGCCTCTCGACTTCCTCATATCAGGGAGATCATACAATAATTGTCTTTCTCTGATTGACTTATTTCGCTAAGCATAATACCCTCTAGTTCCATCTACGTCATTGTAAATGGCAAGATTTCATTTCTTTTGATGGCTGCATAGTATTCCACTGTCAGGTAATTCTAAGAATTATTATTAACTGCCTTTGAGTTAGATAAATAGATGATTAACAAAAGAGAATATTGGAATATATTGCTAAGGAAATTCCATGGAGACATGGAAGACACTAAATGGAAGCAATTAAGCTTTAATTATATCTGATTCCTCTATTGTTCCTCTCCACATTATCTTCCCCTTATTGTCATCAATCCATGTAGCCATTTAATATAGGAGAGAGGAAAATTGAAAGAATTAAAGGAGAGAGGCACACATAAAATTTTATCCCATCCTAAAAGTCAGGGAAGAATGAGCACATCCTTAGAAGACTTTCATTTACTTAAAATACAAATGGAAGCAAAGATTGGGGTCTCATAAAATTCAGTCTGAAGATGGAAATTATACCCCACTGTCCTATTCCCAACTACCGCTGTGTAAAGGAGACCACCCACATTTTCTCAGAATTGTTTATTAAAATCATATGGACACTGAGTGTGGGAAGCATTTCTTGTATAGTAAAGATCATAAAGGGCAAATGAAGTTTGTGATCAGTAAAAGCTGAAATACTGACAGATCCCAGTTTTGTACTAAAATTTTATATTTCTTAGGCATACCTACACACACAGAGCAGCAGAGAACTCACCTAGGGGTTTTTAATCATTTGTCTAAATATATCTACAGATGCTGATTCACACATCTCTTCTTCCACTCATAGCCACAGATCTTGAAGGAATTTCTGTACTCAGCAGCCTCTGTTTTCTCAGCTCCTACTTATTACTCAACCTAGTTTCAGATCTAGTGTTATCATCAAAACTCTCCATGCCCCCCCCAACCCCCAGTGATATACTCATTCAGGGATCTGCTATTTACCAACCTTACAAATACCATGGGCAATAGTGAGCTTTTCAAATTTTACACACACACACACACACACCATCTGTTTGAAAAACCTAACAATTTCTTCCCAGTGCTCTTAGGATAAAGATCAAAGTTCTGGATACAGACCACAAGGTTCTGTATGGTCCAGATCCTATCCACATCTCTCATCACATGTCTATCTATATTGTCCATGTTCTCTATATTCCACACTGGCCTTAAGTTGTGTTTTTGTTTTTTTAACCTCACCATTCTCAGTCCTGCTACAGGAACTTTGTCCACGATGTGACTTTTAATTAGCTTGCTCTTTCTTTTTATATTCCTCCACGACATACTCGTGTGAGTACATGTTCTCTTTTTTTTTTCAGAGCACTTATCTCAGTTTGAGGTTATATATTCATTACAACAATTATCTGAGATTAAGGTCTCTTACTTCTACTGGAGTCAAAACCACATTCTTAATCAGGAATTAAGAAGTATATTGCCTGCCACATAGTAGGCACTCAATAAATAGTTGATAAATTTATTAAGTACCTGCTATGTTTTTAGGTGATGTGCAGATATGCATTTCATCTATTATCTCAATTAATGCTTAAAATAATCCAATCAATTAGGTATTATTACCCTTAATTCACTAATAATGAAACAAACTTAAAGTATTTAAGTAACTTGCCTGAGATTTCTTGTCTAGTAAGTATCAGAACCAGAATTCAAACCCAGATATATCTACCTCGGAAGTTCTTTGCTCTTTGTCACTACTTTTAAAACTATATGAAATACTCCATTAATTCACAGACTCATTCAATCAATGTGTATTTAAGACTAAGACTCATTCAGATTCCAAATAGGAAATAGATGACACACTGGACAAGGATAACTGGAGAAAAAAAATTTTTTCGAAAGGGACTCTTTACAAAACTGTGGGTGGGGGTTCAGGGGAAGAAAATGTTCATGCAGTAACCGAAGACTTAGAAGCAATCAGGATGCTTCTCTATCTAAGCTAGAAGGGAGTCGTTACTGGACCCTAAAGGACAGTACAGAGTTTGCAGCCTTTAAGAAAGAGTGACTTTAACAATTATATGATCTCTCGGATAAAAGGGATTTGAGAGGCAGGATGGAGGGTTGTGGGGGATAGGGAAGGAAAAAAATGAAACAAGATGGGATCAGGAGGGAGACAAACATAAGAGACTCTTAATCTCAGGAAACAAACTGAGGGTTGCTGGAGCGAAGGGCAGTGGAAGGGATAGGGAGGCTGGGTGATGGGCATTGGGGAGGGTATGGGCTATGGTGAGTGCTATGAAATGTATAAGACTGATGATTCACAGACCTGTACCCCTGGGGTAAATTATGATAATAAATAATAAAGTAAAATAAAACTCACATTTCCAAACTCAAAAGAGAAAGAAAGAAAGTAAGGAAGTAAGTAAATAAGTGAGTGACTTTAGGTTGAGGTACCCAGTCAGCCAGAAGTGACTATTTCAGGAGGAAGTCTAGGGGAATAAATACCATGATCTCAGTCTTCTTTCTCCCTTTGACCTCTTTCCATGACAATGGAAAGCCTAACTACAATGACACAGCCTAACTACAAGTCAAAATTCAAGGAAACCTCTTATGTAAACCATACAAATCAGTTTCCCAAGGCAGAAAGAAGAGTGAAAAAAATGGGACAGTAGATCTGGAGGGGCAAATGAAAAACATCCAACAAAAAAATCTACTGTACTGGTGCTGACTTCCATGAATTCCTTAAATGAAGACAACTCCTCCACTCAGAAACAAGACTTCCTTCTCTCTTGAATGAAAGAAAAGCTATTACTAGGGAGGCATGGCCTGGCTGTTAATGCATATTAGACCCTCACAAATTATAGATTTGTAGAGTAAACCACGTCTATGTCAACTATATTCCTTACACAGTCCTTAGTGATAGTTATAATAAGAGTAATAGAGAAAGAATAATTAATAATTCATTTTGGATAACTTTCATAAGATCTAAGTGTTCACCTGGAACTAGTTCTCCAAATTAGATGTCCTAAGATTTGGAGGTTCTGAGACACTCATCTGTTCAAATCTGACATTGACCAAACCAACCATTCCTCTGCCTGTCACTGTTCTAGCTAAGCTTTCTGTTAACATTCATACCCAGACTAAAGTCAATGCAGGCATTCTCTGCTTTACAAATATCTGCTTCATGAAGAACATCCAATCCATAACACAAAAAGCAGAGGATATTCCCCCACTTCTGCCTGCCAAGATCCAAAGGGCAGTACATCAGACCAATCCTCAGTCTTTGAAGCAGGCAGTGTACTCAGAATTGATGCTAGATGGAAGAAGGGAAGGAAAGAAAGTAATATTTTTCAAGCATCCTCTGCCATATGAATGTTCTTCCTGAGTCTTCACAGTGACTCTCTAATGCACTCATTATCCCCATGTTATAGCAGAAGAAACTAAAGCTTGGGAAGTTTAAATAACTAAGGCTTAACATCCTACAGCTAGTAAACAAATCTGAACCCAGCTCTATCCAATCCTAATTCTGGGAGCTTTCTTATATACTTCTTGAGGGCGGGGAGGGGGACCTGTTCAATTTACCATCCCACTTCCTTCTATGTAGGCGCATTCTCCCAGAATGCAACTTATGCAGAAAAATGTGGCCCCTGAGGGGGACAAGATGGTGGGGAACTAGGAGGAGGCGCCATTTCAACCTGTCCCCTAAAGTGAGCTGATTACCTACCAAGGAACTCCGATCACCCATGAAATCAGCCTGAGATCAGAATTCTACATGTCTGGATCTCCACGGGGTCAGAAGACGCCAGTGGGCAGGTAAAGTGGAGTGGGAACATCGGACTGGCATCGGAAGATAAACAAAAGGGGGAGGGAGCCACCAGAAGCGACCCATTGGAAAGTAATACCCCAATACGAGAACCTCCTGCATCTGGGGACCAGCATTAACTTGGAGTCTGGTAGTCTGGTAGAAAGCACTCAAAAAGAGCAAAGGAGGGGTGCCTGGGTGGCTCAGTTGGTTAAGCCACTGCCTTTAGCTCAGGTCATGATCCCAGGGTCCTGGGATCGAGTCCTGCATCAGGCTCCTTGCTCAGTGGGGAGCCTGTTTCTCTCTCTGCCTCTGCCTGCCTCTCTGTGGTCTTGTGCTCTCTCTCTCTCTCTCTCTGATAAAGAAATAGATAAAATCTTAAAAAAAAAAAAAAAGAGCAAAGGATCATGGGGTGAAATTGTGGGAATTGGAACAGTTAGGGACAGGGGCTTAAGTCCCCCACTGAGGACAGACAGCCCTGGCGCTGAGCCAGAGAGAGTGCAGTGGAGAAACCAGGTCTTGGTCCCTGAAGAGACCTCCTAAGGGTGCTTGGCGTGTGGAACCAGCCTTTTTGCAGTCCCCACGGGTGCGATGCGCTAGCAGAGCCTGAGATGCGCTCCACCCCCACCCCTGAGAGAGGCGTGTGCAGGCGCCAGCCCGGCGCTCTCAGACCCAGAAAGACCAGGCACTCCCAGCCCGGGCCAGCGGGAAAATCTCAGGGTGCGATCGCTGCTTGGAACCTCTCTGGCGGTCTGGAGCTGCCCAGACAGCTGCCGCTGTTGTGGTTTTGAATACAAGCAGGACACACAGGTGTCCCCAGAGACCGCGGTTGGGAACCTGCTCTACAGCACCCAGAGGGGAACAGACTGAGGCTTCTCTCTGGGAGGGAGGTCTGGGTGCAGTCTGCTTTCCTCTAAACCTCCAAGAACCGTCGGGAGCTGCCAAGGGGAGAGAAAACGAATGAACAGACATAAAAACCTCCAGAGAACAAAAGCCTGAAGGCCCAGTTTCCTCAGAGCCCACCCCCTGGAGGGGGGGCGGGAGGACTTAACTCAGGAAACACCGCCTGAAAACCCATGCGGCAGGCCCCTCCCCCAGAAAACCAACGGGGGGGGGGGGGGGATGAGAAGAGAACAATCACTACTACTTCATAGACACAACGTTTAATTTTTAATTCGTTCCCACTATTCTGGTTCATTTTTTAATTTTTTTAAATTTTTTAAAATTTTTTATATAGATATTTTTTAAGCCTATTTACCATCACAGTGAGATGTGCAGTACATCAAATTCCATAATAACCTTTTAACCTGAACTTTTTGACACATATACCCATGTTTTTCTTTTGCTTTCCTAGTTTTTTAATTTTTTTTTTAATTTTACTTGAGTTTAGTTTAGATCATTCTTTTCTTTATTTTTATTTGCTAATATTCATATAGAGTTAAACTTCAAGGTAATCCCCTTTCCCCAATCAATGCTACCCCTATAGGTAAACCAATTTTTAATCCCCTGTTATCTTAGGAAAGTTGTGTCATTTAAAAAAGATATCAAGATACATCCAGGAAGAATCAAAATAACCTTCCTCGCCCACACTGAGAATTTACAACCACTCTCCCATCTTCTTCTCCTACCAGTATTTTTGTATACTTGTGTTTGTCCTGGTAGTCTATAAATCTTATACTTAGGGTTCTTCTTGACGAGGTTCTTTTTTTTGTTTGTCTGTTTGTTTCTTTGTTTTGCTTCTATATATATATGTATATATTTTTTTCTTCTCTTGTCATATACTTTTATCAGTCTTTTTTGTTTGTCTGTTTTTGTTTGTATACTTCACAAACCTTAGCTTGGGGCCCATTTGGACTGAACCTTCTCTTTTATCCTTCTTTCTTTTTCCTGTCTCTCTCTCTCTCTCTCTCTCTTTTTCTTCTTTCTCTCTTTCTTTTTTTTCTTTCATTTGGGTGGGGACTCTTGATTGCTCAGAAGCGTTCCAGGGTGCACCTTCACTGCACCAAGGTTGATACATCCAGCTACAACCGTTCAGCCATCTCTCACCAAAATGACTAGGAGGAGGAATGTCCAGCAGAAGAAAAATTCAGAGGATGGGCCCTCTGCAACAGAGCTAATGGCTACCGACATAGACATTATGTCAGAAAGGGAATTCAGGCTAACAATTATCCAGGCAATAGCGAGGTAGTATGACCAAATGGAATTGATTAGGGCAAAACTGAAAGCCACCAGGGATGATGTTCACAATATTAGGGCAGAACTGAAAGCCACCAGGGATGATGTTCACAATATTAGGGCAGAACTGAAAGCCACCAGGGATGATGTTCACAAGGCTCTCAATGAGTTCCAATCTAATCTAAATTCTCTAAAAGTTAGGGTAACTGAGACAGAAGATAGAATTAGTGATCTGGAGGACAAACAGAGAGAAAGGATCAGGAGGAAGCCTGGAACAAACAGCTTAGAAGCCACGAAAACACAATCAGGGAAATAAATAATGCCATGAAACGTTCCAACATCAGAATTATTGGAATCCCTGAAGGGGAGGAGAAAGAAAGAAGTCTAGAAGATATAGTGGAAGACGTTCTTCATGAAAATTTTCCGAATTTCGCAAATGGAAACAGCATTCATGTACTAGAGGCAGAATGCCCCCCCCCCACAAGATTTTAGATTCTCGAAACACCTCGAGACACCTGATAGTAAGAATGAGGAATTATAATTCTAGAGAAACTCGCTTGAAGGCAGCTAGGACAAAGAAGCTCCTTACATACAGAGGAAAGCCCATCAGAATAACGTCAGACCTGTCCACAGAAACCTGGCAAGCCAGAAAGGGCTGGCAAGATATATTTAGGGCACTAAATGAGAAAAAAATGCAGCCAAGAATACTTTATCCAGCAAGACTGACATTCAAAATGGATGGAGAGATAAAGAGTTTCCAAGATTGGCAAGGCTTAAAAGAGTATGCGACCACCAAGCCGACACTGCAAGAAATATAAGGGGGGTTCTATAAAAGAGGAAAAATCCTAAGAATATCATTGAACATAAATATAGAGACAATCTACAGAAAGAAAGACTTCAAAGGTAACACGATGTCAATAAAAACGTATCTATCAATAATCACTCTCAATATGAATGGCCTAAATGCGCCCATAAAACAACACAGGGTTGCAGGTTGGATAAAACGACAGGACCCATCCATATGTTGTCTATAGGAGACCCATTTTGAACCCAAGGATACACCCAGATTGAAAGTGAAGGGATGGAGAAACATCTTTCATGCCAATGGGCCTCAAAAGAAGGCCGGGGTAGCGATTCTCATATCAGATAAATTAGATTTTAAACTAAAGACTGTAATCAGAGATACAGAAGGACACTATATCATTCTTAAAGGGACTATCCACCAAGATGATCTAACAATTGTAAATATCTATGCCCCCAATATGGGAGCAGCCAATTACATAAGAATACTATTACTCAAGATAAAGAGTCATATTGATATGAATACATTGATAGTAGGAGATCTTAACACGCCTCTCTCAGTAATAGA
>PISX010013078.1:0-58136 GCA_004024625.1 Mellivora capensis | reverse complement strand
T
This sequence comes from Mellivora capensis, assembly GCA_004024625.1. NCBI lineage: Eukaryota > Metazoa > Chordata > Mammalia > Carnivora > Mustelidae > Mellivora > Mellivora capensis. Next base: position 58,135 of record PISX010013078.1, on the reverse strand, counting down.
ATCATGCTTAGTGAAATAAGTCAATCAGAGAAAGACAACTATCATATGATATCCCTGATATGAGGAAGTGGAGATGCAACATGGGGGACTAGGGGGGCAGAAAAAGAAGAAACGAAACAAGATGGGATTGGGAGGGAGACAAACCATAAGTGACTCTTAATCTCACAAAACAAACTGAGGGTTGCTGGGGGGAGGGGGGAGGGAAAGGGGGGTGGGGTAATGGACATTGGGGAGGGTATGTGCTATGGTTAGTGCTGTGAAGTGTGTAAACCTGGCGATTCACAGAGATGTACCCCTGGGGATAAAGATTTGTTTATAAAAAATAAAAATTAAAAAAAATACGTGTTGAAAAAAAAAAACAAAACATCTAACAAATCAGAGTGTCTGGGTGCCTCAGTCATTAAGTATCTGCCTTCGGCTCAGGTCATGATCCCAGGGTCCTGGGATCAAGCCCCACATCAGGCTCCCTGCTTGGCGGGAGGCCTGCTTCTCCCTCTCCCACTCCCCATTTGTGTTCCCTCTCTCACTGTCTCTGTCAAATAAATAAATAAAATCTTAAATAAAAAGAATATCTAACAAATATAAATATTTATGCCTCCAATATGGAAACATCCAAATATATAAAACAATAACAACATAAAGAAATAATTGATAATAATACAATAACAGTAAGGGACTTTTATACACTACTTACATCAATGGACAGATCATCTAGGCAGAAAATCAATCAGGAAACAAAGACTTTGAATGACACACCGGACCAGACGGACTTAATAGATATATTCAGAACATTCCATCCCAAAGCAGCAGAATACAGTTCTTTTCAGTTGCACATGAGTCATTCTCCAGAATAGACTACACAGTAGGTCACAAATCAGGCCTCAACAAATACAAGAGGATTGAGATTATGTCATGCATATTTTCTGACCATAATGCTGTGATACTTGAAGTTAAGTATAAGAAAAAAATGTGGGAATACTACATTTGGGGTTAAACGACGTATTACTAAACAATGAATGGGTCAACCTGAAAATCAAAGAAGAAATGAAAAAATATGTGGAAACAAGTGAAAATGGAAATATGATGTCCCAAACCTTTGAGATGCAGCAAAAGCAGTCATAAGAGGAAAATATATAGCAATACAAGCCTACCTCAAGAAACAGAGAAAATCTCAAATAAACAACCTAACCTTACACCTAAAGGGGCTAGAAAAATAACAACAAACAAAACCTATAGCCAGCAGAATAAGGGAAATAATAATGATTAGGGCAGAAATAAATGATACAGAAACTAAAAAAGCAATAGAACAAATCAATGAAACCAGGAGCTGGTTCTTTGAAAAAAAAAAAAAACTAATAAAATTGATGATTCCTAGCTAGACTTATCAAAAATAAAAAGGAGGGGCGCCTAGGTGGCTCAGTGGGTTAAAGCCTCTGCCTTCAGCTCAGGTCATGATCCCGGGGTCCTGGGATCAAGCTCCGCATCGGGCTCTCTGCTCAGCGGGGAGCCTGCTTCCTCCTCTCTCTCTGCCTGCTTCTCTGTGATCTCCGTCTGTCAAATAAATAAATAAAATCTTTAAGAAATAAAAAATAAAAAAAAATAAAAAGGAAAGGACCTAAGTAAATAAAATCAGAAATGAGAGATGAGAGATCACAACCAACATGACAGAAATACAAATTATAAGAGAATGTTATGAAAAATTATATACCAACAAATTGAACAACCTGGAAGAAATGGATAAATTCCTAGAAACATAAAAACTACCAAAACTGAAACAGGAAGAAATAGAAAACTTGAACATATCTATAACCAGCAAAGAAACTGATTCAGTAATCAAAAACCTCCCAATAAACAAAAGTCTAGGGCCAGATGGCTTCATGAGGAAATTCAACCAAACATTTAAAGAAGAGTTAATACCTAGTCTCTCAAACTATTCCAAAAAAATAGAAATGTAAGGAATACTTCCAAATTCATTCTATGAGGCCAGCATTACCCTGATAACAAAACCAGACAAAGCACTAATAAAGAGGACTACATGGGGCACCCGGCTGGCTCAGTTGGTTGGGCATCTGTCCTGGGATTGAGCCATGCTCTGCAGTGAGCCTGCTTCTCCCTCTCACTCTGCCTGCTGCTCACCCTGCTTGTGCTCATTCTCTTTCTCTGTCAAATAAATAAATAAAATCTTTAAAATAAAATTAAATTAAAATAGAGAACTACAAGACCTATAACCCCTGATGAACATGGATTCAAAAATTCCCAGTAGCGAATTGAATCAACAATACATTAGAAGTATCATTTACCACAATAAAATGGTATTCATTCCTGGACTACAAAGGTGGCTCAAAATTTGCAAATCAATCAATATGATATATCACGTTAATAAAAGGATAAGAACCATATGATCCTTTTAATAGATGCAGAAAAAGCATTTGACAAAATACAATGTCCATGCATGATTAAAAATCCCTCAACAAAATAGGGTTAGAGGGAACATACCTCAACATAATAAAGGCCATAACAAACCCACAGCTAATATCATTCTTAATGGAGAAAAACTGAGTGTTTTTCCTGTAAGGTGAGAAACAAGACAGGAAGTCCACTCTCACCCCTGTTACTTAACATAGTAATGGAAGTCCTAGCCAGAGCAATCAGTCAACAAAATGAAATAAAATATATCTAAATTGGCAAGTATGAAGTCAAACTTTCACTATTTGCAAATGAATTAATACTCTATATAGAAACCTCCCCCCCAAAAAAGAAAAGAAAACCCAAAGACTCCACCAAAAAATTGCTAGAACTGATAAATGAATTCAGTAAAGTCACAGGATACAAAATCAATGTACGGAAATCTGTTGCATTTCTATACATCAAAAACAAAGCAGCAGAAAGAGAAAACAAGGAACTAATCCCATTTACAATTGCACCAAAAACCATAAGATATTTAGGAAGAAACCTAAACAAAGAGGTAAAAGATCTGAACTCTGAAAACTATAAAACAATGATAAAAGAAATTGAAGATGACACAAAGAAGTGGAAAAACATCCCATGCTCATGGATTGGAAGAACAAACATTGTTAAAATGTCTATATTACCCAAAGCAATCTATATACTTAATGCAATCCTTATCAAAATACCAAGAGCAGTTTTCATAAAGCTAGAACAATCCCAAAATTTGTATGGAACCACAAAAGGCTGGCCAAAGCAATCTTGAAAAAGAAAGGCAAAACTGGAGGCATCAAAATCCAGACCTCAAGCTAAATTACAAAGCTATAACCATCAAGACAGTATGGCACTGGCACAAAAAGCCAAATAAACCAACAACTATATAGTCTTTGACAAAGCGGGAAAGAATATCCAAGGGAAAAAAGATAGTTTCTTCAACAAATGGTGTTGGGAAAACTGGACTAACACATGCAACTGAATGAAACTAAATCATGTTCTTGCACTGTATACAAACATAAATTCAAAATGGATTAAAGACCTAAATGGATTAAGGAAAGCATCAGAATCTTACAGGCAGTAACCTCTTTGACATCAGCCATAGCAACTTCTTACTAGATATGTCTCCTGAGGCAAGGGAAACAAAGGCAAAATAAACTATTAGGACTTCATCAAAATAAAAACCTTCTGCACAGCAAAGGAAACAATAAACAAAACTAAAAGGCAACCTATGGAATGGGAGAAGGTATTTGCAAATGACATATCTGATAAAGGGTTAGTGTCCAATATATGTAAAGAACTTATCAAACTCAGCACCCAAAAAACAATTGACTTAAAAAGTGGGCAGAGGACATGAATAGACATTTTTCCAAAGAAGACATACATATTGCTAATAGACTCATGAAAAATGTTTGACATCACTCATAATAAGGGACATACAAATCAAAACTACAATGAGATACCACCTCACACCAGTCAAAATGGCTAAACTTAATATAGGAAACAACAGGTGTTGGCAAAGATGTGGAGAAAGAGGAGCTCTCTTGTATGGTTGATGGGGATGCAAACTGCTACAGCCATACTGGAAAACAGTATGGAGGTTTCTCAAAACGTTAAAAATAGAGCTACCCTACTACCCAGCAATTCACTACTAGGTATTTTCCCAAAGGAAAAAAAAATCCTAACTCAAAGACATACACCCTGATGTTTACAGCAGCATTATCAATAATAGCCAAATTATGGAAAGAGGCCAGATGTCCATCAACTGATGAACAGATAAAGATGTAGTATATATATATACAAAAGAATATTACTCAGCCACCAAAAAGAATGAAATCTTGCCATTTGCAATGATGTAGATAGAGCTCGAGAGTACTATGCTAAGAGAAATAAGTCAGTCAAAGAAAGAAATACCATATGATTTCACTCATCTGTGGAGTTTAAGAAAAAAATCAAATGAACTTAGGGTGAGAAAAAGAGGCAAATCAAGAAACAGACTCTTAACCATAGAGAACAAAATTACTAGAGGGGAGGTGGGTAGGGGGATGAGTTAAATAGGTAATGGAGATTAAGGACTACACTTGAGGTGATGAGCACTGGATGTTGTAAGTAAGTGATGAATCACTAAATTCTATATCTGAAACTAATATCATACTGTATGTTAACTAACTGGAATTTAAATAAAAACATTAAAAAAATCATATATATCTAGTATGTGCAATATCTCATCCTGCTGTGTGAGGTTTTTATTTTTCCTTAGTTTTTGACCATTCAGTTTTTTCCTGGTATTTTAATATATATATATATATGTGTGTGTGTGTGTGTGTGTGTGTGTGTGTATTAAAATATATTATAATATATATAAATCACATATACCATATAAATCATTATATTTTATTTTATATATAGTTTATATAATTTATATATTTTATATATGCAATATGAGCATGGACATAATATGGATATGAATTCATATGGAACATGAATATGAAATATATTTAAGTATTTATATAATTTATATAATAATATGTAATTTACATAATTTATTATATAAATGAGAATTATATAAATATTATATATAAATTATATTATAAATTATATATGTTATATATGAATATATAAATCTATCTATCTATCTATATATATATAATACTGGGATCAATTTTAGAAAACTATAGAGATACTCAAGATACTCTTACATTCCAGTTGTTACCTTTTCCTTGAGGAGATTGACTTTTGCTTATGGCAGACAGTTATTACAGAAATTGATGACCTTACTCCATTCTCAGTTTGAGCTCATTCAAAGCTCATATTCTGTCTTTGTGAAGGCTGATCTATTTAGGTGACCTTTCATCCACTTCTTTGTGTGTGGTGTAAGGAAATGGTCCAGTTTCATTCTTCTGCACATGGCTATTCCAATTTTCCCAACAACATTTGTTGAGGAGACTTTTTTCCATTGGACACTCTTTCCTGCTTTGTCAAAGATTAGCTGACCATAGAGTTGAGGGTCCATTTCTGGGCTCTCTATTTGTTCCAGCGAGCTCTGTGTCTGTTTTTGTACCAATACCATACTGTCTTGATGATGACAGCTTTGTAACAGAGCTTGAAGTCTGAAATTGTGATGCCTCAACTTTGGTTTTCTTTTTCAACATTCCTCTGGATATTCGGGATCTTTTCTGGTTCCATATAGATTTTAGGATTATTTGTTCCATTTCTTTGAAAAAAAGTTGATGGTATTTTGATAGGGAGTACATTAAATGTGTAGATTGCTTTATGTAGCATTGACATTTTCACGATATTTGTTCTTCAATCGGCTTGGGTACGCTCTCTTGGGAGCTTTTGCTCCCTGTACAGCTTTGGAGGAGGAGAATGAAAATGGTGGCCTCCCAATCTCTGGCCCAGAGGAGCTGAGAACTCGGGGCCCCACTCCTCAGTGCGCCCTCAGAGAAAAGCAGTCAATCACTCCCTTCTCCTTGGGAGCTCACCGGGCCTGTGACCGAGCTTTTCTATTTCTGGCGCATGGCCCTCTTTGGAGTCTCCAAAGTCTCCTTAGGAAGAATAGGGTCTGAGATGAGTCTTAAACAGAAACATAGGATGGAGAACAAACGGCCTTCAAGACAGGGATCAAGTGGTGTCAGGAATGAGCACAGATGGTTTATGGAGCAAGGAGCCAAGCTGGCTGACCAGGGCGGTGGTGTGTGTTGGGGAATTGTGGCAGCAAGACTGGCAGTGTTTGGTTACATAAGAGAGAATTAGATTGGAGAGGAAGTAAGTAAAAAGACAGAGACCATGGAAAGTCCCTGAAAGTAGAGGTCAATGTAATAATATTTAGAAATCAGTGGTGCCTTGACACTGTATGTTCAGTTTGAAATAATTAGGGAGATATGATAAAAGAAATAAACTACTGATACATTTGATATGTGCCGAGATACCCGACACAAGAGAATACATGCTGTGTGTTTCCACTGATATGGTGTATGGTGAGAGAGGTCAGTATAGGGGTTACTTCTGACAGAGGACATTTTAGGGTGCTAGCCATACCTTGATCTGGTGTCAAATACATGGATGTATAAAGATCTAAAAATTAATTTATGATCAGTGCAATTGGTGTTTATTGTTTCTATTTATACCTTTAAAAATCCATGAGGATAATGAGGCTGTCAGTTGAATGAGGAAAACTTTGGTCAAGGAATAGCCAAGGTATTAATGTGGTAATAACTTACAAGTCCTCACCGTGGAATAGAATGTCATGATTGGAAATAAGTGGGCATACGGGTAAGAAAAAAGATCAACTTTGGATGGTTGGGTGAACTGGATAAATTGGATGACTCTACTTTAAGAACTTCGGCAGTGTTTGGACACCTTTGAACAAAGAAAAGGGAATACAATTTGATTTGCATATGCTATGTGTCAATCCCTGAGCTATGTTTTAAACACATGTTACCTTAAACTTAATACTGTGTCTTATAACCATAAGACAGTGAACATGAGAGGTAGCTGGTTTTGACACTAGAGGTTGAGACAATAGTTAGCTCATATTCACATGAAGTTTGAAGTCAGAGGAAAGGAATCAAGAGGAAATGAGTGGTCAGTGCCTAGAGCCACAAAACATGCTTCAGAGCTCTCAGTAACCAGTAACATCTCTGGTGAGAGATGAAGCCACCAGAATTCTTGAGCTTCTTAAGGGGCACAATGAGTCAAAGAAAAGCCTAAGGCCAAAACCCAATTCCTGCAAAGTGACCAATGTTAGGGCATTAAATAGTGAAGTATTATGAGGGAAGAAGTTATATGGCAGTCTCAACAGGGAAATACCCTATGGTCTTGTGTCAACATTTCTCAAACTGGCCTTCCACAAAACATAGTTCTGTTAGTCAACTGGAGGTTTGCTCTGACAGAAAGGGTTCATTTGTCAAGTAAATTTGAGTAAGACTGAATTAAAAAGAAAGTCAAATCAATCCTTTCATTCAAAACTTCTCAGGGTCTGTAGTGCAACAATATGTAAGTTGAACCTCAGAAGGGGATATGTGGTATATAGCTTTTCCCAAATGCTTTTGCCTCAGAACTACATTCATATCATTCAAGCCAGGGGTCTGCAGGAGAGAGATTGTGAAATACTTCTCTTACCATGTAAAATCACATGCCACATTCTCCAAATCCACATACCACATGTAAAATCACATGCCATGTACCACATTCTCCAAATCCATTCCTCACTCTGCCTTTCCTCGCTTTGTCCCTGACACATGGAAGGCCCCACCTTAAGCTCCACTTGCTAAAACCCTACCCATCTTCTAGATTCAAGAAATAAGGAAAGGCCTGTATTACTGAAAAGGCAGAGAAAGAAACCCATTGATTTACATTCCCTGTCTAAGAAAAAGGAAAATCCTAAAGCCATACCACAGTGACCTTAATTATGTGTGAAGGTATTGTGTTACTTTGGGGACTGTAAAAAGTCAACGTGCTGCAATATATATGGATATGAATGTTTGATCTCTGACAGGACCAGTTTAATTATTAAACAAGTCATTGTGTTCGGCTTAACTCTCATATCCGGGGAATATTAAAGTTGGAATGGTCCCAGATATTAGCCAGTTTATTCACCTCATATCCCAGGGGAGGAAACTGAGACCTTCATAGATTGGGTAGTTTATATTGACAAAAGGTAAGGAAATAAGGTATTAGCAGATCTATCTTTTAGATTAAGAATTCTGAGATTTTGTAGGATACAGGAAAATAGTTTCACCAATACTGAGAAAGTGTGTTCCTTATTCATCCTTTCCTTTTGTAGTGACTAAGAGAGGTAGCAGTCAGGAGTTATTTCAAGGGGAAACACTCCTTTAGAAACTCATGATTTATATACAAAGGGAAACCATCACTCATGGTATTTAAATAGCTTAACTTTAAATAACAAGTTAGTTGAATACAGTTTGTCAGCTACAGAGGGAAATGATGAAGCTGTTGCTATAGGATTAACATGTCAGTTTGTTCCAAGGGCTCCCTCTCATGGCATATTCAAGTGAGTTAATGGATACTTAGCACCCAACCCAACTTGGAGTCCAGTATAAAGTTGGACTAAATCTCTACCTATGGCATCTCTATTCTTTAGTGACCTTGGGCAGAATTATTTCTCATTCATTTTGACAAATTCAAGTATTAAAAAGGACTAAGTTTTTGCAAGTGTTTTTGCCTGGATATGGGGGTAAGGAGGATCAGTGAGTTAGAGTACTTCTAGATTTAAGCGTAGTCAAACTGAGGTGGGGGGAAGGCTTATGCCTGCAAAAAAAGAATACTAACTAAAATCATCTTAAAAAAAAAAAAATCCCGGGGCACCTGGGTGGCTCAGTGGGTTGGGCCTCTGCCTTCAGCTCGGATCATGATCTCAGGGTCCTGGGATCGAGCCCCGCATCAGGCTCTCTGCTCAGCGGGGAGCCTGCTTCTCCCTTCTCTCTCTGCCTGCCTCTCCGCCTACTCGTGATCTCTCTGTCATAAATAAATAAAATCTTAAAAAAAAAATCCCAACTACCACTCAAACGTTCTGAAATGATCATGAAGTAAGTGGGTATGCTAGGAAATGAAGAAGAAAACCAAGAATATTTTCTAAGAACTTGTGAATAGCAGCAAAGGGGGCAAGGAAACTGGAGACCACAGGGGTACTGAAGATGGTTTTCCTTGGCCATAATAGTGGAATCAGAAAGAGAATAAATCAAGAATGACAGATGCAATGGGAAAGAGAAAGCAAGAATATAAAAGCCAAAGGGAAAGTAGAAAAATGAGACAGGATAGGAGAAGAAAGTAAGGGGGAGGGGATGGGAAGGCAGATGACACTCAAAAATTACCATGACACACATTTAAGATGTGCCAACAATGGCCATGATCATCACCCTCGAGTAGTTTGCAGTATATGTTTCAAAGACATGTATAAATAGAAATTTTCATCAAAATAAGATAAGTGCTAAGATAAAGGTATTCACAGAATACTATGGGAGAATAAAGAGGGGGCATTCATATTAAATCTTGCCTGTAGAATCAAGAAAGTCTTCCTAGAGGAGATCTTTAAAGCAAATGATGGAGGGGAGTGTGGAGAAAGAGGCAATAAAAGATAGGAAGAGAGGTAGAGAGAGAGGTGAAGGAACTAAAGAAGAAAAAAAGGGAATTAAAGAAGAAAACTGGGGAGCACAGAGAAAATATCACAAGACTGCTTTGAGTTCACTGAATAACTGGAATATTCATATTTGAGCACTGCAATATTTGTGGATAAAGATTATTTTTATTATATTTTAATTTTTATTATATATGTATATATTTTTCTTATATTTTCATTATAACAAGCCATTATTTCACATGTATTATTAGATATTTTAATATTCTATATATCAGATGAGCACACTGATCTACAGAAAAGTCGAATAACTACTGGGCAAGGGGCAGGGCAGGAATTTGAATGAATCCATTCGGATGTGTAAATCCATATCTTATTTAGTAAGCTCTAGAGAAAAAAAAAAGACCCAGAACAAAAGAAAGAGTTTGACCATTAAAAAGAGAGAAGAAAGAGAAGAAAAATAAAAATAAAGGAAAGCAGAGCTACACACTTAAGAGAGGATAATTCCTGCTAGCTGATGCCCCAACATCAGAGTGACAGCAGCATTGCAGGATTCTCGATCCCATCTTCCCAGCACACAGCACACCCAGCCAAAGGCAGCCAGCTCCTGGAGGATAATGTTCTTGTGGTTTATCCCTGCTTCCTTCCAAATCTCTTTACTCTTCTCCCAAAGTAGAAGTATGGAAGAAGAAAAAAATGAGAATTAACCAGCTGGGAATTGATTTTTTGTTATCCAAGGATCTTATCACCCCACATAGGTGTCAGTTTGATTGATCACACACTTTCAAGACCATCCTAAAGGACAGAGAACAAGTTGCTGTTTCTACTATTAAATGCTTACCGTAGTCACCGCACAACCACTCACCTAATTCTTATAATAATATTATACGCACTGGTGCTAACTTCCTGACTTTAGAGATGAGGAAGCTAAGGCTTTAGACAAGTTTCACCACTTGTTCAAGCTTCACCACAGGGCTGATAAGTAATAGAGCAGCTCTACATACCCAGAACCACATGATATTCAGTTGTTCAATACTTTGGGGTTTCTAGGAGCTTTTGAAAGCCCAGCAAGATATAGTATGTGGGTCAAGCTTTCAGGGAGCTATAACTCCAAGCGTGAACTACAGTTATTTTGAGGTCTTTCAAGTAAGAGAGGTTTGTAGGGTCAAAGAATTTTGGAACTGAAAAAATCAGAGAAATGTTTAAGAGTTACAGCTTCACCTCTTTTAGAGGAAAGACCAGCAACTGTTTTGCCAAATGAAACCTTAGGTAGCTTCCAGAAAAACCATAAATCATTAGCAAGTCATCTTCATTGTTCAGGAACAAAAGGTCCTCTCTGGCCATCCACCCAAATTTCTAAGGTCCCTTCCAAATGTACGCATCTAGAATTTCTGAAATTAAAGCTCCAAATCATGACTGACAATTCCTGTGGCTACTGTCCTTTGCCCTCAGGAACTACTACCAAAAGTTCTAGGAGTCACTCATTGTCTTATTATTTACTGTGTAGATTCCTGGTCTCCAGGTTTCAGAAATTTCATGGATTTTCCAAACATGGTATCATATGCAATGAGAAAAAGAAGTATGATTTGATCCTTTCTATAATACTAAACCACAAAAACTGAGGCTACTAATGCAAATACTCAGTAAACACTGTAATTGTCCTGCCATTCAGATTTTTTTCAAATTATTGGAAATGGATACTTGAAGACTAAAAATATTATCTTGTAGGTTTTTAGATTTGTGGAGCAGGATGTATGGTTAATTAAGTCCAATATCCTTTTTTAAGAAATTATAAAACAGTGTGAAGGGTGGTGGTGCTGGTGCCTAAGTCTCTTGATTCCTGGGACTCTTTCTCTTAAAGGTAAGAGGATTTATATTACTGTTCAGTCAAGAAACTCTCTGTAGGATATTGGCTTTTTTGCTTCTACGAAGGAAAGATGATGTTCATACATGGCAGCAATAAGGGGGTATCTCCCGAGGACTTGGAAAGGAGAGGTAATTAAGAGTTAAACTATGGAATCAGTACATTTTTTTAAAATGGAGCAGAGATGGTGCCTGGGTGCCTCAGTGGGTTAAGCGTCTGCCTTTGGCTCAGGTCATGATCTCAGGGTCAAGGGATCAAGTCCCACCTTGGGTTCCCTGCTCAGCTGGAGGTCTGCTTCTCCCTCTGCCTCTCACCCTGCTTATTTTCTCTCTGTCAAAAATGAATAAATAAAATATTTAAAATAAATTTGTTAATTAATTTAAAAAATGGAGTAGACAGAGACATAGTTACTTAAATGTGAAAGAATGACTCTCGGCGCTGTACGTTTTGACTGTAATCTGATTAACCAGTGAATTTATTTTAGTAGTATATAGGAAGAAAGAAGATGGCACTAGAAAATCAAGAATTAGTCACCTATAAAAATGTAGAAAGAGTAGTGTACTCAGAGGTAAGAGTTGGCAGTGCACATCAAAGCATTGGCTAGGTGAGGGTTAAATTAGTTTGTTGATACAAATTTTCTCCTGTCTCTGGCTATGTCATTTTGGCTATCATCGCATAAAAGATGAGAATTGACAATCCTGAAAACTACAGGCTTTAGGAACTGTTTTAAAAATGTAAGATTATTCTGTGATTGTCTGGCTTAATAAGGACAATTGAGCTGGACCACATCTCTGTTGGGATGTTTCTACTATTAATCACCCTGACATGAGATTAATCTTAGAATAGAGAATTAAAACTTATGGAATTAGGCTGAGGTTATGACTGGAGACACCATGTGCTCCCCCACTGGAGCTAGGAAGGAATTTGGCTTGAACCTCAAGACTTTGAAGGTTCTATAGCAGATCTGGTATTGAGTGGTAAACTGTTCCTTGATGAACATTGATAGGCTGGGATCCAGGCCAATACTGGTCTTATAAGAGGACCCAGGGTAATCTGAAGTTATGTGACAGTGTGAAATCTCTTCCATTATCCCTAAGCTTCAGTAAAGCCACATTCAAATGGAGTAGTCTGGTCTCAGCCGCACTGAGGTGGAGCAATAAAAAAGCCTATACCCCAGGCGTGGAGCCAAGCGGGGCAAAGGATCCCCTCCCTAGTGACCATGATTTGAGGTTATAACCATGGTCACTGGAGAAAGGTAGCCAACCCCCGAGGAGTGATCTCACCAGTTTTTTCTACTAACTCTGGCTGTGGCATCATGGCAGCTGGGTGAAAGGAAGTCAGTAGAATTGTTCCTGGGCACATGTAAGGAGGACTGTCATGGAACTAAGGGGGAACTGTAGAGATTGGTTCATTTCTGTGATTGGGAGGTGGTGGAGGAGTCATAGATTTATAAAAGGGAAGTGAAATTTACTTTGAATCACAGACGACTCTCTTACTCTCATAAGACATCCTCTAGCCACAAAAACTCTTCTAGGTTTATTTCCTGGCCTAGAATGATTATCACTTCCTTTTCACATGGCTTGCTGCTTTATATCTTTCTCACCCTGACTGGATGCTATCTCCTCATTGAAAATTTTACTGAACTCAAAAGCAGATGCCCAAATGGATATTATTTTCCATCTTAGCATCCAGTTTATGTCACCTTAATCCTTTGAAAAGTCATATTTTTTTAAGATTTTATTTATTTGACAGAGATCACAAGTAGGCAGAGAGACAGAGAGAGAGAGAGGGAAGCAGGCTTGCCGCTGAGCAGAGAGCCCAATGCGGGGCTTGATCCCAGGACCCTGAGATCATGACCTGAGTCGAAGGCAGAGGCTTAACCCACTGAGCCACCCAGGCGCCCCGAAAAGTCATATTTTTGTTGTTGATTTTGCTTCTTCTCCATGTTCCTGAAAGATGATATCCTTTTGGCTTTTTATAGGCTACTCTGGAGACCAGCACAGAGCCTGGCACCTACTATCCATATGTAAAAAAATATTCATTAAATGAATGAATAGCTAGGTTACAGTTTATATTAGTATGTTGTCATTAAACATCAGATTTGCTCTTCTCTGATTTCATGCTCTTGTTTTTGTAAATCTTGTTGAGGTATAATATACATACAGAAAAGCTAACAAATCCTGATTACTTTTGACCTCCAGATTAAGCCAGACTAAAGGGAGAGGAAGTATGTATGGAATGTTGTAATTTCTTTATTTTTAATTTATCAAAACATTCTGTTTTCATGCATTATTCGTGTTTGATAGTTTAATGTGAGTCTTTCCCTGAGAACAGAAATCATAGTCAGCCTCCTAAAAATTTTGTGTTTCCAAGCCCCAGATCTGAAGGAAAGATCCTGGGCTTTGGTAAATTCATCCCAATGACAGAATCCAGCCTCATACGTGTGAAAGCCTTCTCTGGTTCTTATGCTTCTACCCAACTCATCTTGCATTGATTGCTTATTTTCACCTTCTATAGAAAAAGACCAAGTATTAATTACAAGTAACATGGGACAGCTGAGTAATAAATAAAAATTTTACCTTTATTAAATATATTACATATGAAATTAATAGAAACGTGTAATCAATAGGGCAGCAATCTCTCTTGCATCAGAAAACTATCTTTAAAAAATGTTTGAGATTGGGATGCTGGGTGGCTCAGTTGGTTAAGCATTTGTCTTCAGTTCAGGTCATGATCTCAGGGTGCTGGTATTGAGCCCCATATCTGGCTCCCTGCTCAGTGGAGAGCCTGCTTCTCCCTCTCCCTCTGCTGCTCCCCCTGCATGTGCACACATGTGTGCACGCACTCTCTCTCAAATAAGTAAGTAAAATCTTTAAAAAACTGAGATCATAAATCAGATATCACCATTCAGTATGAAAGACTGCATGCACATAAATGATCACAAAGCACTTTCAACCTTCACCACGTTCTTTATCCTCTAGTTCTTATAATAATTATTGAGAAGAATTTTGACATCTTCAATTAAAGGGAAGGTCCCATCATTATGGAAGGATAAAGGAAAAGCCTGCTTTTCAAATTTGTGGTTGTTTTTTATTCTCACTTCTTTATCCATAGAGATTAGAACTGATGCATCCATAGCCATCAACTACACAGGGTAGCAAGAAAAACTAAAAGCTGAGAAAATGCAGCATTTCTCACACTGTAATAAGCGAGTCAGTATTTCCAAACCTTACTATGTTATACATCATAAGAGACACCTAAAGTCAGTTGAAGTCAAACCACTGTCTTTCATCCATAGATAATTAAAATGACCCCATGTTTCAAGACATAAGTCAAGGATTTTCAGGAGTACAGTAATCTTTAATGGCTAACCTTCAGGAAATTTTCTTTGCAACCTGGGAAAGGTACTGAAAAGAAGCTTATGGACCAAGAAGAGAATTTAATGGGCTCTTAACCCCTTTCAATTGAGGTACAAGATGTGGGATTAGGAAATGGAGCAACTATGTAAGTCTTTCCATTCTATTTTTCACTCGGCTCAGAAAGAGTCCAGCTAGCAAAGCACAGTCACTTGAAATTGTACGTGCATCCTCATTCCTTTGAGTACTGAACTTTCACATTTATGAGAGTCTTATAAAGATATCTCTAGAAACTAAAATCTCATCTTCCTACCTATAAACTGGTATATTACAATAATATCAAAAAGAGTGATTTTAATGTTATAACAGAATCAGAATACTACATTGAAATAAATGAACATTTCTGTTGTGCTGAGAACACTATAAAATTAAAATGCCAACTTTAAATTGTAAAAGAGTTAATTTCCTGACCTTGACTATGTTTAATTGTTACTAATGTGTGTTATACTAATTAAACATGCCTCCTCAATAATTATATGAAGAAGCTGCAAAGCTTTTAAGACTCCTGCTAATCCAGCACCCTCTGGTTGCTTGTTTCTAATTTGTTCATTTTAACATACCAATTATGCGAATTAGAGCAAATAAACATGTGAAAAATCTCTCTTCTGAGACTCTGATCTCAAAATGTTTTGAATCAGATGGAACAATCCCTGTTCTAGCTTAATTATTCAGTTTCTAGAGTAGATTAAAGGATTAAAAGGCTGATTTATTTAATTGTGAATAAGCAGATATAGCTTGAGGTTTTGCGATTTTTATTGTGAATTCTCAAGCACGAAGCATTGCTGTCCTGTTCAATCCAAAAAGGACTAAAAACAAGTAAACGTACAATGAATTACTATACCAATTTTAATGAAAGCTCAAAAAAGAAAAAAGAGTGAGTCTGTTTTGCATGTAGTCTGTTTATGGCAAGCATTGACGACCCACATAAATATCATAGTACAGATGAGGGAACCATACTGTGTTATACTGTATCTTTTTTGACTAAAGAATTTGTAACACATAGTCCTTTTATTTTGGATTGTTTGATAGTATCTGTTGTATATATCTCTCTTTAGATCTAACCCTTTTTTTCAGGGCTGCATTTCCCACTGGGGAGATGAGCGTGGATTTTTTCTAAAGTTTGTAAAGTAGAATACAACCAGAATTTCTAGGTCTCTACACTTTTCGTGTTACCTGGCAGATAATGAAGATCTTCTCCACTTAGTGGATTTAATGACGCACCCTCCTGCTGAGGGCCCCTAATCAGAAAGGGTGGCATGTTTTTTTTCTCCCATGGACTGATGCACAGTGGAGAAACGAAAGCTTCCCAGATAGTAAAACTTCCCTTAGCCCAATAACTGAATCAATATTTATGGGAAGCTGATTCAATACTTTTTATTGTGGATTTTTCTCTTTCTGATTATAAAAATATAGTATATACAATGGCAGAATTGGAAACTCCAACAAGTAATAGTCCCATTAACTCCACCATCCTAAAGATCCACCATATATATTTTAATATTGATTCTACTCCCTCTAGCTTCTTTTTATTTTTTTTTTTTGACATGTTTAAGATCATAATGTATGTATTCTGGCACCTAGCTAGTATGCTTCCTTAATACTATAACAGCATTCTCTGATGCAGTGAGTAACGGATGAATAACATAATAACATTTATGATTTTAGGGCTCTCCAACAGCCCACTAAATAATGATAATGTGTAAATTTTTGTGAATTCCTCTAAGGTTGTGCAGTGAGATCATTTCCAGTTTCTTGTGGTTTTTGCTGTGGACACTGCTATATATAAGTTTTTGCTAGCAAACAATGTATTCTGGTATTTTTGAGTGGGAAACGTCTTTATGTGTTTAGTGTATTACTGGCCATATGGTAAGTTTTCAGGATCTGTTTCAGGGATCGTTTTGTTGGACGTAGACTTATATTACTGAGTAACAAGTATCATTGGAGGTACCATCAGTATCGCTGTGGTCAGCCTACGGGAGACACTAGTTACAATCTTCATGGTTTTCTTCTTGGGGCAGCGGTTATTTTAGAACTTACTTATTGAAGTTCTCAAATTTCTCTCCTCCATCATGAGTGTCTATTTATATCCTTAGTTCTTCTAAATCACCCCTATGGAATTCCAAAATGCATTTTGGAATTTTGAGCTCCTCAGAATATATCTTTTCCTCTTCTTCTCCTGTATCTTCTAGTAATATATATTATGCTCCATAACATTAAAAAAATCATTTCCTCCTCAAGGATTTCTAGAGTGAAGCATATATCTCTACACTAATAAATAATTTAATAATAGAAATAGTTGAGGTGAGCTGAAGAGTGGCCCCACACGTATCTGTATTCTGTCCTAATCCCAGGAACCTGGGAATGCATGACAACACAAACTCTGCAGATCTGATTGGACCAAGGATGTTCGGATTGGAAGATAAACCTGGATTATCCTCTGGGTAATCCAGAATGACATAATCATCCTCACATCATCCTAATTAGAAGGTCGTGAGTCAGAGATGGTGATGTGGGGATGGAAGCAGAGATGGAATGGTGTTCTTTAGAGACAGAAGAATATAAATAGCCACAAGCCAAAGAACACAGGTGGAACTAGAACCCTACTGATACCTTGGCTTTAGCCAATGAAACCAGTTCTGGACTTTTGACTTCCACAGTAAGAGAATATATTTTGTGTTAAGTCACCAAGTTTGTAGTAATTTAAACAGTAATAGGAAAGTAATGCAGTAGTTATCTATGTTCATGGTAGAAAATCTGGTAAAGAAAGGAATAGAAACAGGGATGCCTGAGTGGCTCAGTTGTTGGGCGTCTGCCTTTGGCTGGGTCATGATCCCAGGGTCTTGGGATCAAGCCCCGCATCAGGCTCCCTGCTCGGTGGGGAGCCTGCTTCTCCCTCTCTGGCTGCTTGTATTCCCTCTCTCACTGTCTCCTTTTTCTGTCAAATAAATAAGTAAAATCTTTTTTTAAAAAAGGAATAGAAATAAACCATAATCAAATCATAGTTAACATGTTGGTGTATTTTCTTCTAAATATATCCACATCAACATGTAGATCCGGCTGCAAACACACAAACGTAAAATGCACAAATGCACATATATGCACAGAATGTCATATTCTAGGGACACCTGGTTGGCATAATCAGTAGAACATGCGATTCTTGATTTTAGAATTTTAAGTTTGAGCCCCACGCTGGGTGTAGAGATTACTTAAAAATAAAATCTTTAGAAGAAAAAAGAATCATGTATTTTATTGATCATCTTGTACTGTACTTTATTCATGTAATAAAGTAACTTTATGATTTTCAAGAATTATTTTATTACTTAATATTACATCTGTTTATGTGGCATAGTTCATTTAACCAATTCCTTATTGTAGACCAAAAGGCTGTTTTTTAAAAATTCCTGTATTAAATTTATATATCATGTCATATAGTATTTTTATCCCCATATTAAATAATATTGAAATAAACACATCATAAGTATTTGCCCACATCTGATTATTTGCTAAGGTTAATTCCTAGAAGTATAGCTACTAGTTCAAAGGTTATGTATATTTTTAATATATTTGACACAAATTTTTCCTTCAAAAATATTTTTTCAATTTACATGTTGTCAAGCAGTGCATTAGACTATCTATATTTGCCAACCATTCTAACTGTTTCTCATTTCAATATGTCACTTTGAAAGGAAAAATGGTCTTACTACTATTATTTTTTTAAGTTTGTTTGCTAGAGAGGTTGAACATTTCTTTCATCATTATTGGTAGTTTGTACTTTTTAAATGAGTGAATTTGCATTGATAAGGTATGCCTGTTTTACCACTGAGGCATTTTTTATTGTTTTGTAAGAGTGCATCAGATAATAATAATAATAATAATTTTATGCAGTATTTATTATAACATTATCTACAATATACTCTCCTTGTTTTTATTTGCCATGATTTTGGATGTATGTTCTTTGGTTTTACACCTGAAAACCCTAATGTAAGGAAAATATTCAC
This sequence comes from Mellivora capensis, assembly GCA_004024625.1. NCBI lineage: Eukaryota > Metazoa > Chordata > Mammalia > Carnivora > Mustelidae > Mellivora > Mellivora capensis. Next base: position 39,319 of record PISX010013078.1, on the reverse strand, counting down.
ATTTTTTTTTTGCATTTTGGATTATAACTTTTCTGTGAAATTAAGCTCTTAAAATCATTGAAAAGTATGAGAAATTGATTTTTTTTTTCATTTGTTTCTCTTCTTTCTCAAGAAACATGGTGGTGTCTTCCTCTTCCTTTCCCTGCCCATTTTGAACAACACAACTTTAAAGATACTGATGGGCTCAAAAAAGGCAGGCATCTGCTACGATGTGGGGGATGGCTCCAGTGGCCCATGCAAGATACCCAAGAAGAATGAGAAGGACAAATGTATAAAAGGGCTTTCTGGAGCAGGGTGGCAGAGCCTAAGCTATGTAAGGAGGCTATCTGTGAAAGGACAACCTGCTATAGTCAGACACAGTGCCACTGGGATAAGGAGGAGGAGGGTAATTGTATAGGTTGGCTGCCTGCCATGGGGTGTTGAAACCCAGGCTGGGTAAAGGAGGATTTTGCAGGGTAGGATATCCCTGTGTGTGGCATTAGAGTTCAGGTGAGGTAAGGAGGGTGAAGGACAGGTCTAGAGTATTAGAGCACTGGTGGGGTGAAGAGGGATCTACAGAAAGGGCATGATGCTGCAATGGAAGATTTGTATGATACAGGGAGACTAATCACATCAGCAAATTAAGGGCGATGGGGGTCAGTTATCTCATTATTGGAGAATAGAGCTACAAATATAGAAGAAGAGAAACTAGTATGAATTCTGCAGTGGTGGATTGCTTGGAGGTGTCAGCATGTGCTCATTGTTTGCCGAGAGAATAGATGATGGAGAGGTAGATAGATATGTAGATATGTAGTAATGCGTGTGAATACACACCTAAAAATCTCTTTAGTCCTTTCCACAAAGAAAGAAATTGGGAATAGCAATAACCTATCAGTAAGGAAGGCACATAGGGAACCTGGGCCAGCCAGAGATGCGTAACTTGAATGTAATATGAGGAAACACCAGACACTCCCAAATTAAGAGATATTCTGTACAATAAGTGGTCTGTAGTTTTCAGAAGTGTCATCATATAAAATACAAAGAAAGAATGAGGTACTACTCCAGATTGAAGATAAATAAAGAGACATGATAAGTAAATGCAACATTGCCAACTGAAGAAACTCAATTGGGGTCCGAAGATCGGATCATATTAATATATTAATGTTAATTTTCTGATTTATCTTGTTTTCAAGAAATATAGTCATATAATCAGAAAATAATTTTCTATTTTCCTTCTTTTAATTTTCATGTCCTATTCTACTAGAGTTTTTATAAACTTTTTTCTTAAAATGGTCATGAAATAAAAGGCATTTTTATGATATTTGTGAGATTATCTCTGATGTTTTCAGTTGTGAAAATAATACTGGGTGTTGCTGTCATATAAGAATGTACCTTCTTATTTCTAGAATAATATTTTTCTATCAAAAAAAAAGACAAAGTGTTTTTCTGTATCTGTTGAGACTAATAAATGGTTTCTCATTTTAAGCTATGTGATGTGATTAAGAATATTAACATATTTACTTATAGTAAATAATTTATACATTCCTGGAATAAATCTTAACTTGGCTGAAAGTTATTAATAGTTAAATATATTGTTGAGTTAGATTTACCAATATTTTCTTAGAATTTTCCACCTACTTTTTACCCAATATTTTAGTTTGAGACAATGTTGACAAAGTAAGTTTTGAAACATTGCAGTTTTCTTTTTTTTTTTTAAGATTTTATTTATTTATTTGACAGACAGAGATCACAAGTAGGCAGAGAGGCAGGCAGAGAGAGAGGAGGAAGCAGGCTCCCCGCTGAGCAGAGAGCCCGATATGGGGCTCCATCCCAGGACCCTGGGATCATGACCTGAGCTGAAGGCAGAGGCCCAACCCACTGAGCCACCCAGGTGCCCCACATTGCAGTTTTCTACATGCTGAAACAACTGATATGTCTTCCAATTATATTCCTTTCTGCTACCCAAATTATTAATTTATAGTTTTATATTTAACAATCCTATTTTCTTAATACTTTAGATTAAGGGCCAGCAAACTTTTTCTGTAAAGACCATATAGTGAAGGGCTGTATGGCTTTGCAGGCCAAATGGCCTCTGTCACAACTATTCAGCTTTGCCCTTGAAGCCTGAAAGGAGCCATAGACAATTAACAAATGAATGGGCATGGCTCTGTGCCAGTAATACCTTATTTACCATAACAGATGTGGGGCTGGAATTGGCCCCCAGACTAAAGTTTGCCAACCCCTGCTTTATTTTAGATATTCTTTTTGTAATTTCTTAAATAAAATTTTTAAAATTTAAATTTTTACTTGTTTTCTTCAATTTTTAAAACATACAGAGACATCTATTTTCCTCTGAGTGTAATTTTGGAAATCACTCATAAATTTTGGTATGTCAAGGTCTTAGTGCCGACATTTTCCTACATATTATATAATTTACATGCATATTTTCTCTTGGTGTAAGAATTATTTAGAAAAGTTGTCAATTTAACTTTTAAATGTTAGAAAATAAAAAAGCTTTAGAAAATAGGGACATGCATAAGAATAAATAAACACAACTTAGTGGCATTTTAGAACTGGCAACAGTACATGCTATTCAATGAGCATGTGACAGGCTCAGGGATGTAACTCATTGCCAGAGCTAGAGCTATCTGGATACAGAGTGGCCAAAAAGAATTACAGTGTAGATGTTAAGAACTACCTATAAAAGTATGAAGAGATGCCAGTGGGATGACCACAGAGAATGGTTTTATATTAAGAAATTCTCTGAAAGAACAGGCAAAGAAATACTCATAGAAATAGAGTCATCACATAATTCTGAAAAACTCAGAAGACAGTCAAGTTATTGAATATTGTTTTCTTTTGCTATTATTTTCTTCTTGTACTATAGTCAGAGAATGTATCCACTACAAAGGCAGCACTTTGCAAGGTTCTGGAGACTCCATTTGGTTTAATACATAACCATATTTTTGCAAGTGTTTAATGAGTGTTGGGAAAGAAAGGGTAATCTCTGTAGGATACTGCTTAAGTTATTAATTTTTGTGTGTGTGTGCTGATATCTCCAGGGTGATACAAACTGTACTTGTCTTCCATTCCTATTGTATTCCTCTCAATTTCTTTTGGATTTCTACCAACTGAGTATTTTGAATATCTTCATATTTTGATGTTGGTTATTTTTATGCAAGGGAGCACAGGTTTTTATGTTTTCTTTGAATATTGTGCCCTTCATCCATAAAACATAAAACATATAGATGCAGTTAATAAGTTTGGCATTGAATTCTACCTTGTTTGGCATTAATGTTGCCCCCTCTACTTTTTTTTTTTTAATTTCAATGAGCGCTTTATATCTTCTGCTTTTAACTTTTGTGAATATTTTTTAACAATGTATAATATTATTTTTCTTTTATATGGTGCAGTTTTATAGTCCTTTCTTTCAGTAAGAGATGTTGATGTGAGTTTTTCCCTATTATTAAATTTATTTCCCTATTATTAAACTTCTTGGTCATTTTAATCAAGATCTGATGAGAGAAACAGACACTAGCATTCATGTGAACATGTTACCTTGAAGTTAATTGATAATCTCTCTCTTTTTTAAAAGATTTTATTTACTTATTTGAGAGAGAGATCAAGACAGAGAGAGAAAAAGCACAAGCTGGGTGACGGGCAGAGGGAGAAGCAGACTCCCTGCTTAGCAGGGAGTCTGATGTGGGGTCCCAGCCCTCTGGGATCATGACCTCAGTTGAAGGCAGACACCTAACCAACTGAGCCACCAAGGCACCCCAATAATCTCTTTTTTTTTTAAGATTTTATTTATTTATTGGACAGACAGATCACAAGTAGGCAGAGAGGCAGGCAGAGAGAGAGGAGGAAGCAGGCTCCCTGCTGAGCAGAGAGCCCGACATGGGGCTCGATCCCAGGACCCCGGGATCATGACCCGAGCCCAAGGCAGAGGCCTCAACTCACTGAGCCACCCAGGCACCCCAATAATCTCTTTTTTGACCATAAACTCACACAGGTTTCATGGACTTCATCTTTTTTTTGAACTTCTGACTGGAGTTTCCCAGACAAAAATCTCATAACTGGTTTTTGATGAATCACTCACAGCAAGGTTTATGTACAGAAGCCTAATTGCTAGTTGTTACTGAGTCAAGTTTATACTTTATCATCTTCTCTAGAGAGAAAATTAATAAACAGGGATGAGGGTAGAAATAAGAGCACTGAACACTTTAATAATTTTACCCCAAATCTTGAAAATGCTGGCCTCCATCATGTACACTCCATCAATTTGCATATGTTCCTGCTACCAAGAGTGTGCAATGGGACAAGAGAGGAAATCAGATGTGTGAAGGAAAGCAAATGGTTTTCTTTATGGCATACTTTAAAAACATGAATTATCAAGAGCCTAAGAAACACTAGGATAGAAAAGATAAAATAAATCCAGCTTTTTTCTTTTCATTCAAATCAGACTTAAAGGAAACTGTTGGCTGTTCTCCCTCTATGATATATATATTTTACTTAATTACTTTTTATGACAGTGATTCAGACCCAGCCACCCTCTAGGGATGGCCCATCTGACTGGAAATGCACAAAGCAATTCCTGAAAAGGTTAGCTGTTATAAGCTTTATGGAGAAGAACTGAAATGGTTTCTGGTTGTAAACTCTATGGCCACATCATCGATTTAGTGGCTCAATTCTCAAATTCTGTGCTAGCTGAATTATGGGGACTGAAGTTGTTCTGCCTCTGCCAGACCATATTCCTCTAACCTTCTTGAACATGAAGATGTCTAGCTCCCACATTACAATCTCAAGAGACTGTGTTTTTTCCTAAGTGTGTACCTAATTCGTATAGGAGCTGAAAAAATTTTTTTAAAAACATGAGCAGAAAGAGAGTAATTCTAATGCTATAGCCACAATTCAAAATAAGGACAATTTGAAGGTTGTAGATTTACTATGTTCTTTATGACTTTCTGCTATCAGGCCATTTCCATCATAAAAAAAAAAAAAAAAAAAAAAAAAAAAAGCTCCCAGGTGCATAAACTGAATGTCACTAAGGCACACTATCTCAAGGTACTATAGCACTGAAGAGCTCTGGAATTCCTGAAGAGATAGGCATTTGACAAAGGAATTGCATTATGGGAGGGAGCAAACTATCAAGCTCTGTTTTCCCTTTTGGAAAGGTCATTACCATGAACTTTTCCTCCTTTATGATAGAAAGAAGAAATCAAAAGGAAGATTCCCAGACACTAACACTGCAATCCTATTGCCATCATTAGCTCCTCCAGGCTGAGGGTCTAGGGCGGGGTGGGGGATGATCCACAAGTCCAATATATGTTGTACATAAACAGTAATGCAATAGAAGTATCAAATTTTTTTGTCAGGCAATTAAACTTTATGCCAAACTAATTCAATTTTGCTGCTGTTTTATTAAGTCTTACGGAAAAAAAAAAAGAAATATGTTCTCTGGTAAATCACAAGTTTCACAACACATTTCTTAATACAAGCTCCTTGTTCTGCTATTTTGATATATTAAATATCCAGCAACAAATTTCTGGGGTCATAAATCTACAGTGATAAAATTAATCCTATTGCTGAAGACAAATAAATATTTTATTGCAGTTTTATGAGCTTTTGTTCCCTCTTCACTTGCAAGTAGATGTTGTTTAGTGGTACGAAGACACTTTGCTTCTGTAAAATGTATTAGAAACAGTATAGCAGTAATAGAATTCATATCTACAAAACTGTTGTGCACCCTTAAGACTGAAACTCAGGTACATCAGGCCCCCCATGTTTATAAAGAATAGTTTATCAATGAAAAATATCCAGTTTTTATATTCAACTCAATTTATATCCTAAAATCTTCTGCATTTCAATAGTGGGCACTAATTCTATTATGTGACACTTTTTCCGTTATTGTTATTAGCAAAAAAATTGAGTTGTAGGGAGGAGAGAAAGTGCAACAAACCCAATATTCACTAAAATGTAGTTCTTTTAATTTTTCAGATTGCACAAACCCTGGAGGTTAAAGTTTTATACAGAAAATTGAGTGTAACCAAGAATTGCAAGGATTAAGAGAGGGGAAAGCTCACGTATAAAGGGGCCTTCTGATATCTGCAGAAACTTTAATATGGTTACCCACTTTCAGAAAAACATTCACAAAAATATAGAAATTTAGTATGGAAAAAATCAAGTAGTTTAATCCCTCCCATATACAAAGAAAGAAACAGGTTTGGAGATGTGAGATTACCTACCTTGAAAATATTTATGCCAGAACTAAAACACGACTCAAGTAATCTGCCAATCCTTTAAATTTGGTTGCTTTTAAATAATAATGAGTTCATTGCTAAAAATTTTATAAAAAATTGTGCAAATCTGAATTAGACAAAAATCCACAGGAGTGTTATCCAGTGAATTCTCCAACCTAATCCGTTCATTATGCACTTTGACCTTCCTATAACACAGTCTCGCTTGGGATATTGCTTACTGCTTTCCTAGGTTCACACCCATTCATTCCAGATATATTCTCTTCTTGAACTAATCCCCATCTCCTCCAGGCTCAAATTGTGTGGGCAGTGAGAAATAATTAGAGATAAGAGTATTCAAAAGCACTTTTGTCTCTTGCAGGGAGTAATATGTATATGCCAATTTCACTTTACATCCTAGCAAACTGCAAAGAATGCCAAAATAATTTGCAAAGCACTGTGTAGATGAAAGATATCGAATACAATAATAAATGTGGGGAGGAGTGAATAGGGTAGGGAACTTTCATTCCCAGCCAAGACAAAAGTAACAGGGACCTGATTAACCTTCCCCACCTGAAACACAGAAACAATAAAAGGAAATGAAATATATGAAACAAAGCTTTTTGAGATACTAAGCATCAGGCAATGACAGGAAGTGATTTTTTAAAAAAGATTTATTTATTTATCTATTTGACAGAGGAAGAGAGAGGGGGAACACAGACAGGGGGAGTGGGAGAGGGAGAAGCTGGCTCCCCGCCTAGCAGGGAGCCTGATGTGGGGCTGGATCCCAGGACCCTGGAATCATGACCTGAGCCGAAGGCAGACGCTTAATGACTGAGCCACCTGGGTACCCCAGGAAGCGATCCTTTAAAATGAGAAACAAATAAAGTGAGCCCTAAAACTTCCACAGCCTACTGACTTGAGGAAGAATGCAGGTTGTAAAGTATGGAGGGGAAACACAGGCAGAAGCCAGGAAATTCCCTGAGTTGAAAAGTTAGTGTTGAGAGCCTGGGGGAAGATGGCTAGTTCCTAGGAAAGAATATCAAAGAAGAGAGAGGTGCATGCAAAGACAACTCCTTGATAAGAAACTGAATTTTTAACAACCAGACAGTTCCACCCAGTTAAACATGTTAAACATGGTATTTCCTAGCTTTTTTCCCGGCTAGGCATGGCTATTTGTTGTTTTGGTGAATGAGATGTAAGGAAATGTTGTATGTAGAACTTAACAAAAAAAGAAGACCTTTTCCTACTGTCTAGAAATTGAGTGTGATAGTTCAAGTTTGAGCTGTCTTATTGTTGAATTCTTTTCTATCTCTCCTTTTTCTTAGCAGGCAGCAAGAATGTTTCGCTCTTAAAGCATTATCCAAAATACTTTATCTATGCCTTGAGCCCTATTTCAACAAGGATCTAGGTTTTTGAAAATCATAAGTTAAGACACAACCCATTTGACCCTAGTTTCTGTTGTTCCCTTCCTTGATTCACTGAGCAGAGGAAAAAAAAAAAATGGCTAAGTTAAAAAAAGAAGTTGGAAATTTCAGGAGAAACTAATCAATGAAAATACGGAAATATTATCCTCCCAGACTAGATTTAATGATCCTCAAGCTTTCCTTCCAGTTTTTGAACTCATGGGTGCTCTGATCTGAGAAAGGGATGATTAACAATTTGGACACTTTCTCATTTTACCTTTTTGGAAAATGTTCTTTTTTGTTTTCTACTAAATAAAAATAGTTTATAATGAGATCTTAGCTTCTTTTGCAGTGGAAAGTTGCCCTTTTTGCTCTGGTGGTGCTAAGTTTCAGGAATACTAAAAAATGAGGCATAGAGCAATCAAGTAGAGCTCCTTGAAAAGGTAGGGAATGACAACGTTCAACTGAAACCCATGAAAACAGGGCAAAACCACAGCATTCTATAAATGCATGAAAGATGAACATGGCATGTCAGAGACGTTGAGGAAACTCTGGGCTCTTCATCCAGGAATGGAATCTCTGAAAGGAGCTAAGAAAAAACAGGTTGTACAAATTATGACTTTAAAAGAAAACATATGAAAGTGAAGTAGCTCATTCCTTCATTCTTCATTCTCATCTAAATTACATTTGGTTTTTACAGAAAAAAGGAACCAAGTGAGCTTTTACCAGCAGCCACCCTCTCTCCAGCCTACCATCCCACAGTCATCCTCCCCCACATAAAAAGATCATCTGATTTGCTGAATAATTCTAGAGTAATAGGATAACATTTTGAGATGTTCTTGACATGTCTTTGTTCAAGCTTCCTTGTGCTCATTGCCCTCCCTACTTCCAATGGTTGGGCCCTAGTGACAGCTGTCCATAGTGACAGCCTTGCCCTTAAGGGTAGGCAGGAATAAACAACCACATTCTTTGTTTTGGTTAATGAAAACACTGAAAAGACAATTTATTGAAAATAAAAACACTTGTGATTTCTAACGCTTGTGATTTTTTGAAAGAGTAAGTCATTGTGGGTTTAAAGCCCAGGGCTTATGGATTTAACACAACTTTTATTTAAAAACATAACAAAACCAAGACATAGTAGGGAAGATACAGTTGATGACATGGGAACTGTTTTCCCATCCTAAAGCAAAGAGAGAGACAGGAACATTTCCTAGATTATAGCCATGAGCTTGCAGAGGACTGGAAAATAGGGCCAGAAATTAAGAGACTGGCCTGAGTCTCTATTCTCTGCCAATGCCCACATTTACTACCCACCAACACTGTGGTCAAAACCTCAATTAAGGATGGAAATAAGAAAGCAGAAAAGACATGTCTCAGTTCCTGAATGGAACTCTTAGAAGAGACGGTCTTCCAACCCAAAATGATCACAGGAGATTACAAATGATGAGGTATGCTCTGTTACAGGAAATGTTTTTTGAAAAGAGATAGAAGTATTTAAATACAAGGATGCTGTGAGTAGTCATAACATCTGTACAAAATAATACCAGGTCAGAAGTACTTCTAGAATAGTGATGCAAGGAGTTCTGTAAAAAAAACAAATAAATAAAAATAAATAAATAATAATAATAATAATGATGCGAAAAGATAAAAATAACCAATTTAAAAATGTGCTAGAGAAGCTCAAGAGTATATGGGAATGGAGAGAAGAACAAATCAGTAAACAGAAAGTTTAAGTAATAGAGATCATACAATCTGAGAGCAGAAAGAAGAAAGAAGGAGGAAAACTGAGAAGAGCCCGGGAGAAATGGAGCATAATATTTAACACACTAAAATACTGTGCATCCTCATTATTTGTGGATTCTGTATTTGTGACGTTGACTACTCCCTAAATTTATTGGTAATCCTCCAAATTAATACTCAAGACAATTTTCAGGCATTCACAGACATGTGCAGAGCAATGAAATATTTGAGGCACCCAACACATATGTTGAAACAGAGGATCATAGGGGATGAGAGGAAAAAATAAAACAAGACGAAATTAGAGAGGGAGACAAACCATAAGGGAGTTTTAAGCATAGGAAACAAGCTGATGGTTGCTAGAGGGGAGGAGGGAGGGAGGATGGGGTAATTGGGTGATGGACATTGAGGAGGGCACGAGATGTAAAGAGCGTTGGGTGTTGTATAAGACTGATAAATCACTGACCTCTACCTCAGAAACCAATGATACATTATATGTTAATTAACTGAATTTAAATTAAAAAATGAAAAAATAAAAGATTCATACAGGTATAAAATAATAATAAATAAGTAATACTGAGAATAAGCAAAGTCAATTTAGGTACTTGCTCCAAGAAATACTTGCTCCTGGAAGACAGGGCAATGAGCAAACAAGAATATTTACTTACCAAGGCTAATGGCTTACTCATCATACCTTCTTTAAGACCCTCACTTCTCTGTTCATGACAATCCAAAGCAATTATGTCATAAGCTCTGCCCAATCACCACCAGTTCCCCTCTTGGCAAGAACCAACTTAAAATTTCTCCTTTCATACCCTGAAATTCTACAAATATTACCCAATTCCCAGATTTTCCCCTTCTGAAGTTCCCCAAAGATTCTGTCAAGGTTTTATTTTCCCTTTATTGCAGTAGGTCTAATTAATTTAGCTTTGCTGGATTAGCAGAATTTTCTCTTGGTCTTTTGGAAAACTGACAGTTGTCATACTGATTTTTATATCCTATTAGACAATAAGTTTTTAAAGATAGGCTCTTAAGCTCTGTTCTCTCTGTATGCATCAGAGAGTACCAAAAAATAATGATTGCACTTACCAGGCAGTCAGAGAAACCTATTGAACTAAAACATTGCCTTATATTTTTACCAATAGCTGTAGTGCAAAAATAAAAGCATTATATGCTCATGATTTTGAGACCAAAAATATTTTGTCTCATTTCTTTTTAATTAATGTGGAAATTATCTAACATGGAAAAATGAAGTAGGGAATCATATCGGCCCAGAGAAGAAATAGAATTTGCTGGGTTTCAGGAAAATACATTTGGAAAGAGAAAGGGAGACCATGTAGAAGGACTTTGAACCAAAGCATTCATGATATGATAAATAATTTATTCCTAAGAGGGGCATAAAGATTTCTGAAGGTATGGGAATGCATTTATTCATTCAATAACTATGTTTTAATAACTACTACAGGCTGAATACAATTTTTGAATTTGGTGTATGGTGGTGAATAAAGCAAAATGTTCCCAAACTACATGGGGCATGTATTCTAGTGGTGAAAAAGCAACCTTTAAAAAGGAAATAAACACTTAAGTTTAGAACCATGATTTTGGTAAGTACTAGGAGGTAAAAGAGACTCAAAATAGGCTCAAAGGAAACCAGGAACATAAACAAACTTTGTAGAATACCAGACGGTAAGATCCAGTTGGGAATGTGGATTTTTTTTTTCTTTCCTATTTTTGACTTGAAGGATTAGGGCTAAATCTCCCAGCAAGTTGGAAATGAGCAAGTCTTCCAAAAATGGAGAAGGAAAATGAAAGCAAAAGCAAATGTTCAGTTGTCTCACATAATGGGAAACAATAGCTAATGGGAATAAGACATGTTTTACCGATCTTGAATCCAGTGATGAACTAGAGTACTGGAGAAAGGATTGATACTCTGTAAAACTGTCACCACTAGAAATTCTGTTTCCATATAACATTTCAAAAGCTTTAGGTGAGTTATTGTGAAAGGAGTTGGAATTAGGACCTATTATGAACCCTCAAGGAAGCCAAGTTTACTGGTATAACAATCTCATTTACTGATTTAATTACACATTATCAGTAAATGCATTTCACATTGCTTATCTAACATCCAGGGCAAAACTTGTTCTATATTAATGAATTTAGACATCTTAACTCCAAAAGAATGCACAAATAGGATAAAAAGCATTTTAGCATGAAACACACACACACAAATACACTTACACATTTACTGAATCATAATTAAATATTTTAAGAGTTTAAATTTTAAAAAAATTTAAAAATACTAAATAGCAGATGCCTTATAAATAGCAGATGCTTTATAAGATTTTCAGTAAATCCCACAATTCAATTATTCCATTTACAAAAGAGGAAATTACAGCTAATATAATTAGAAACTAAATAAATTACTAAAGGTCCACAGCTAAGTAATTACGTAAATGAGTTTTGAAATCAGGTGTGTTTGGATGCAGAGCCCATGCTTTCTTTTCTTGGCTAGTTGTTCTCCCAGAGTGAACCTGAATTTAACATTTCTCAACAATTCCATGGTATGACCCACCAGGATCTTAAAAGTGAGAGAAACTAGGACTCAACCTTTCATAACTTTAGACAGACCAACAGCCTACCACAACATACAAAGTTTTCACTGCACATCAACAAAAATCAAAAAGTTGGAAAACACACTTTTGATTTGCAAAGTTAGGGCAAATCATTGATAGAAGTGTGAATTTGTGAAATTCCTAAGGAGGCAAAGTTGGTAGAATCTATTAAAATGAAAAATATGTAAACTTTTGATCCAACTGTTATAAATTTGAGCTTGACATGCCCCTGGTCTTCCAGGAAAGGAAGCCTTTGGGATGCTGTGCCCGGCTCTTAGAAGCCTGTTCAGTATTTTCACCAGATGTTCAGTCCCTGGCTCGGTTCTCTTCTGAATGCACTCATTACCTAGAACCATATTCCTAATAGCTTTGACCTTGATTATTTCCTGGAGTCCTTGGCCAGCCTGCCTAATTCACTTGATGAGACTCCTTTACATATAGACACTTGCCTGAACGAAGTGTGAATTCATCATGACCTTTTCACACTCAACAGTAGCAGTGGGTTACTGCTCCCCGGGAGGCAGATTTACAACCCTCTCTCCATCTCTGTTTCTTTTGCCCAGTGCTATTGGTGGGTCAGAGCATACTATGCAATTCAGCTTGCCCAGTATATGATACCTAAAGAAAAACCATCACGAAACCACCTATACTAAGGAAGAGAATATTTCTGAAATATTTTCTATAAGCTAAGTCCTCTGCTAACAACTTCTACATATATAATCTGTTTCAATCTTCATTACAGACCTGTAGTGTAGATATTACTGTCTTCATTTCTGTCGAGTAAACCAGGACCTAGAGAAAGTACCTTTCTTAAGGTCATATGTTAAAGATTGAGCTGGGATTAGAGCAGTGATCTTGACTTTCAATCCAGTGCCATTTTTAATTAAACCTCATGGCCTCTAAACCACCTCCCTTTTAATCAGAAAGGGATATTCAATCAAAAGTCTATTTCCATTTCAGCAGCTTTAATGAATACGGAAGAATTAATGTTTTCTCCATATGACAATTTCATGACTCTTTAGATACTATATAAATTCACTGTCAAGTTTCTTTTAATATCTTTTAAATATTCCTTTGTATTTTGTTACATTGACCTTTTGTGTGTGTTTGTTTTCCACCATATTGAATCTAGATCTATGTCAAAACATGACAATTTCTTCATTTATGAAATATCCTAGATTACTTTTCTTTGCAAATCAGTAATATATTGTGCCTTTTCTAGGTCTGACACACAGCCAATCTCTGTATTTTGGCAGCAGGTGACTTATGAAGCCCTACAAATGGAACGTGCCATCTGTTTGATAGCTAAGGATTTCAAGCTTTATTTGTCAAAAAGATACTTAATCTGGATTGATAAGCATAGATTTATATAATCAAGTTTAACTTTCATGAGTTTAGAGGATATATCTGAACAGGAGTCTGCTCTTCATTTTGGTTTTATGAAATTAGATTGCTTCTGGTTCTAAATACAAGTCCCAACTGGTACGGTCTACTTCATCTAATATGTGTACCTGGTTAGGACATTTTGATTTGAGGGTGCCTGGGTGGCTCAGTCAATCATCTGACTTTGGCTCAGGTCACAATCTCAGGGTCCTGGCCAAGCCCCATGTTGGGCACTGTGCTCAGTGGGGATTCTGCTTTTCCCTCTGCCCCTTCCCCTACTTGTGCTCTCTCTTTCTCTCTAAAATAAATAAAATCTTAAAAAAAAAAAAAAACAGACATTTTGATTCAAAATGCCCCACTTTTGCTTTAAATTTTCTCATTAGTGTTAAAGTTATCTTTCAGCTCTTCAGGAGAATTAATGAATTTTCTTCTTTTGGTTATTTTATTCTTTAGTCTTTCATTCAACAGAGGTGGGCAGAGAGCATTCTAGTCACAGTGTTAGGTAATTTAACATCATCTTATCTATTTCTTTTGACCATGAAATAGATGTTTTAAATATTTTATTCCCATTTTAGGTATGAGAATATTAAAGCTTAACCTCCTGCTTGCGTTTTTAGGAGATACATGTTGCCACAAATTTCCTGGAGTTTGTTCTAATGTTGTATTTTTCATATTGGATACAACAGTGACATGAGGTGCTATGAGAAGCCAGAGGGTCAAAGCCACAACACTACCTGGATCATCAATTTTACTTCAAACATATTATGGAAGACAAAATCAGATGTTTGACTTTTCCCAAAGAAAATAAGAAACTGAAGAAATTCAAAGTTCACTGTTCATTATGTAAACTACTCATATTTTTTGCAATAGGGGGTATATATCAGGTAAGAACTTAGTTTAGATGTATTAAAGGGAAAAACTGAAATTTCAGTGACTTGTATAGGGTTTTCTTTATCAGGTAAAGAGAAGTCTAGAGTGAGTTCAGGAGTCCAGTCTTCGCACAGGCTCTGGGATGCACCTTCTGTCATGGGGCTCTGCCATCCCATCATGTTCTTGTAAGCTCATGGTCACAAGATGGTTCCTACTCTGCATTAGCATTGACTCTATGTTCCAGAAATAAGAGAGACTGGAAGAGAAAAGGTTAACAGAAAAGACTGCCAAATTCATCCCATTTTGAATGATTTGTTGGAAGTATCAACCAAAAATTTTCTTTCAAATTCATTGGTCAGAATTGTTTCCCATGAGAAACAATTAGCTACAAGGAAGGTTAGAAAAAGTAGGGTTTTTAGCTGGGCAACTGCCGCAACCGATAAAACTGGCATTGTGTTAGTAAGGAAGTAAATGAGAAATAGATACTAGATAGGTAACAGTTGCCTACTCAAATAATAATTTGAATGTAAGCAATGGCTAGAGAAGCCGCCATCATGCCTTGTAGAAGACAGCCATTGGTCATCACAGAGGGCCTACCCTAAGAACTGGGTCTCTTAGAATTGAAGCAGACTTTTAAGTTTTGGGAAGGATTGCCTTACGATATGTGCCATCTGGGTGGCCTTTTTTCCTGTAGACTCTATCGGCTGCTGCTTGGATTTACAAGCAAATGATTGATTTTGCCCCCTATACACCAAGCCGTGGCTATGCATGTCTGAGATCACTACAGATATTCCAGCTAAGGATTCTCCCTTTTCTGCTTACCCCATGAGTGTTCTCCATCTGCTTCTTGTTGGACAGTAAAAGTTATTCTCTTAATTTCTGAAAATTTGAGTGAAAGAATTCAACTGATGAGTGGCTTTACCTGGACCATGAAAATATCAAATGCAATTTAGTTAAAAGAACTCTGCTGTGGACATATGGCATCAGAAGAAGCCCAAACTGAATCAGTTATGGTGTTCTGAGGTACAAGCAGCAGTGCCTTGGAAACTACTTTTGTTTCCCTCAGAAAATTAAAATCTCGGGATGAACCATGAGAGACTATGGACTCTGAAAAACAACCTGAGGGGTTTTGAAGGGGCGGGGGGGTGGGAGGTTAGGGGAGCCAGGTGGTGGGTATTATGGAGGGCATGCATTGCATGGAGCACTGGGCGTGGTGCAAAAACTATGAATTCTGTTATGCTGAAAAGAAATTAAAAAAAAAAAAAAGAAAATTAAAATCTCTGAAGTAAGATGGATAGGAGTGTCCTGTCTGTCCCCAGGTGCTTTATAATATTCTTATTATTTAATCACACTGTGGTCATGGGTGAACCCAGGCCCTGCTGATGACAGGCAAGATTGCATCTTGTTTTCAAAACTCTATTATGTTTACTTCAGAAGAGAAAGAACGCTTCTCAGTATACAAATCCCAAGATTTGGATGCTCAACAGCAAATTCTGTGTTGTGCTCCCACCTGGCTATTTCAGGGGAAAACAATTGTCACTGTTCATAGTGAAGGTGGGATTAAGTTACACTTCCCTGATGAAGCCCCCACTATAATCTAGTGTTTTCAATTTACCCAAATCCCACCAGAAAACAGAGAATTTGAAGGGCACAGGAAATATGCTGAAGTCAAAGTAGTCAGAGAAAAACCATTATAAAGCCGAAAACTCCATAATTAACAATGTGATACTTCATCTCTCATAGAAACGCAGATAATTAAAATGGACCAACCACTAATAACTCAAAGGAACAAACAAGACAGAGATGGCCTCACAGTGCCCCCTAGCAAACATCACAAAATTCCTCCTTGCAACATTGCTTCTTTGTTACTATAAACCTGGTTTAAGCTAATTTGAAGCAACGGTCCAGACATTTCCTAATCACTATTGAGATAGCTTGAAAATTATTAAGATATGCTGATGGCCATTTAATACTAGACAAGCAAATCAGAATAATAGTCTTTGATTGCAATCTGCAACTATATACTTAAAATACGATCGGAGTCTTTCTTACTTCTATCTGTCCTTTCCTTTCTTCCTTCTTGTTTTTATATTTAAAAATTTTTACTTAGCCTGTAATCTTCAACCTGAATCACATAAAGTAAAAGCAAAGCTAATAAGATTTCAAAGCTATTTTTCTCTCTTCCGGAAATTCACACATGTTAACTTAGATCATCATTCAATTTTGCTAAGCCAACTCTTTCTATATTGGACTAGCTAAATTTTACAGTCTATTCATCTTACACCTTTTAATTAAATGGCCTCTGCCTGATACCCAGTCCCTAGTCCACTGTCTTACACAATGTATCTGTTTGCATTTTCCTTCTGATTAAGAATAAGAAACAGTCACAGGGAATGGAGTGGAAATATGTGAAGATCGCAACAAGGCAAAGCAATTTATTTTTCAACCTGGATGTGTCCTGAGCTTTTCATTCAGGTCAGCTGAGCTTTTAAATGCTGTGAGTGATTACTAATTCCACTCCGTTTTCCCAGTTAAGCTGAACGTGGATGAGAAGAAGAGATTCTGTGACAACCACAAGATGGATAGAAGCATAAAACAATAGTGTTCAATTTTGAGAAAGTCAACAGAAATGTTAAAAATGAGCTAACTCTTTTGGGTGTTATGGTGTTGTGTGGAAATAATAGGTAGATGACATCTGATTAACTATTTAATGAACCTAAATACATACAAGCCTCTTAATTCTGAATGTGTTCTGTAGAATTGTATTCCACAAATGTGAAGTAGAGAAACATTTTGAAACCACTCTTTCTTCTGATTATATTTAATTGCTGAGTTGAACAGGCTATGCGCATCATCCAACATTACTCTCAAACCAAGTCACATTTTATATTGCTATTCTACTTATCACAACCAGTTCTGCAGATGGGATGATGTTCAGGATGCAGATTTCCCCTGCTTATTCACAATATTGACTTATTAACATTTTGCCTTTTTGATTAATTTAAATGGCTTTGGAGAGGTATATCCTTTGGCACTCAGGGACTAACATAATTGCATTATAGACGACTCTTGCCAATGCTGATGTTTAAGAAAAGTGATGATGCTTTTCTGGACAGTGACGACTTAGGAAGAACGGGGTAACATCCCAGATTAGATATTGAAGCTCAGTGCTTTTTGGTTCTAGAAAGTTCCTCAGTAGAGACCTAGCACCTTGTCCGATCTAGTGTTAATCCAGAAAATATTCATACGAATGAATTAATATTCCCATTTCCACTACTTAGCCAACCAAAGAAGTCAGAATCACTAGAAAATGCTGAAAAGAGATACACAAGTAGAAAAAATATTACATGTTTCAAAATAAGAATGGTTTTAAACTTTTCCATATACATTTGTGAGCATATTAACTTCAGATATAGAAAGTTGCCCCTGAGGTCGTCACGGTGTTTTCTTTCCTATATTGGTCACAACCTGGTATGCTTAATTAATCATATGTTTATTCCTCCTATTGGACTGTGACTTTTCCAGGACAGGATCTGAGTTGTAGGCAAATTGTATTGCAAGTAGTGTACTTGCCCAGTGTAATTGGTACACGAGTACTGATTGAATTGGATAGAATTGAATTAACTTAATACTGGTAAATGTCACTATCCAATCAGTCAGCAAGGACTGGAGGCTTGTACTAGGGAGACAAACACGTTGGATGGCCTCGGCACTAGGTATTCTGTAAAAAGAAGGTTGGTTATGTGATTTTGATTAAAGCGAATATTGGATTTTTCTAAGTGTATTAATGAATAGTTAACTGATTCTGCATTTCCCCTCAATCCCAAAGGGAACGGGGTACCTATTACACTGGCATCTTCAACATTCATTCCAGTATCCTCCCTTTTCCATAGGGTAAAATAAGCTATCCCTACTGAGACCATTTATGAATGTACTTTGTTTTAAAAGCACATCTGTCTTGCAAATCAGTGTTACAGGTGCTGTATTTTAGAGGGCCACTGACCTCTAAATAGTTCCAGAACATGTGACACTCAGCAATCCTTTTCTTGGTGCCAGAGCCTGCGGTTCACTAAAAGAAACAAAATCGTAA
The DNA here is from genome assembly GCA_004024625.1 of Mellivora capensis. Classification (NCBI taxonomy): domain Eukaryota; kingdom Metazoa; phylum Chordata; class Mammalia; order Carnivora; family Mustelidae; genus Mellivora; species Mellivora capensis. The sequence continues at coordinate 21,006 of PISX010013078.1, read as the reverse complement.
TTGCAAGGTTAGGGCATAATCAAACAAACAGGAATGCTAACACAATCAAAATAACTAAATAAAGGCACTTAAAAGAATTAAGAAGAAATCTTGTGAGGCAGATGAAGTAGTCTGTGTCGTGATTAAGAGGTGGGTTAAAGCTGGACCCTGAATCATGAGAGAGGATTTAAATTAGGCTCTTTGTGTACTGAGGTGGGGGGCCTCAGCCCAGTGACTGCTGCTCTGAGCCATATGCAGGGAGGGGTGTGTGTGATGGGAAGCGGAATAGGCAGGAGGGGATCTGAGCAAACCGTGTACCACTTAGGATGAGAACAAAGAAACTAGAAATGATGCCGAAATGTTGTCAGTGTAACTGGTAAAACCTCAAAAGACAGGAGCCACTGGACCGATGTAATGACACAAAGAGAGAGTTTCCTCTGATAATGCATTGCCCAAAAGTAAAGAACGCTGTGGAGTGGAACACAGTTCATCCGTAAGCATCAGAAACATCAATAGTAATCCTTGGGGTGTAGGAGAGTTGTGTGATTCTTGTCACTTTGCCCCTTCCTCATTCCTCCACCTAGTAACACACACACGCACATGCGTGTGCGCATGCGCACACACACACACAGTTTATGGCAGGGCTAGTTGGATATTTCACATTATCAATTAAAACACATCAATGTTTGGATTTGAATCACCTTAGTTAGGATTATTCACCAGTTTCCTATCTTCCGCAAGTCCTGCAAAACCTGAATAATATGCAAACCTCTAGGCAGATGTCATACATTCAAATCCTGTAAATTCCTTACCCAATTCCTTGTGATAGAACACAATTCTTCCTTTTTAAAAAAATGTCATTTACAAGAAACCAAGGTGTAAATCAGGATCATTTTCTTAAGCACATGCAGCATATTTTGTCTCAAAATCATGAGTGGTATTGATAGCATAAAAAAGAACTACATTTATATTAGTAGTAACAACATTACAATTGGGAGTAGTTTATGTTTATTTCTTTTTACAATTATTTTTTAATTTTATATTCAAGTAATGAATGAAATGATTTCAAATCACATATTTTCTAATGGTTTTTTAAAAATTAACATATAATGTATTATTTATTTCAGGGGTACAGGTCTAAATTTTTTAATATTAATAGTAGCCTCCTCCACTCTTTCTATTACCCAACCTTGTCCCCAAAAAGTTCTAATTCTTTTGGCTGTTTCTTCTACTTATCTCAATACTTAATTAATTTATTTAATTTATAAAGATTTTATTTATTTATTTATTTATTTGAGAGAGTGAGAGAGTGAGAGTGAGAATTTATTATTTGAGTTTAGAGGCATGGCTTCCCTATTTTATAACCTATGGGGGTAGGGGAAGTGGGGTGGAGGGAGAAGCAGACTCCCTGCTGAGCAGGGAACCCAATGCAGGATTCCATCCCAGGACCCTCAGACCATGACCTGAGCTGAAGGCTTAACCCACTGAACCACCAAGGCACCCCCTCAATATTTTAAAATAACTGATTTGCATTACCATTTCTTCATCATCAATTTCAGATTTCTCAGTTTATTTTTGTTACGGCAATTGAGTCTACCCTGCCCCCAGCCAAACACACACATGAGCATGTAGACAGACAGACAGACAGACATGCGCGTGCGCACACACACACACACTCTCTCTCTCTCTCTCTCTTCCCTTTCCCTCCTTCTTCCGAGGTAGTTTAGCATTATTTTTTTTAACAGAAAGTCAGGGTTTCCATTACTTACTATGCCTTGGTAGTATATACCATGATTGCATTTCTTTTCTCTTATATTTTGCAGGTGAAATTAATCATTGCCTCCCCACCCAGTCTTACTCCCTGGTTTCACTTGGAGTCATTACTACATTTTTCCAAATATTCCAACAATATTCCAACAATAGTCTTTAAAACCTTGGTAAAATTGGTAAATTCTTCAGTTGTTTAAACAGAATCCCCCCCCCCTTTTTTTTATTTGGCCTTGATTGGTTTTTGGAAGACCTTCCTCTGTAGGTCTCCATCCTTTGCCCAGGTCTGTTCTGGCTACTCCCCAGGTCTCCTGTGCTAGATTTCATGGTCTTCTCATTTTTCATTTTCTGTCTTGTTTTCCTGTGACATATCCTATAGTAGATTCCTCAGAGGAGGATCAAGAGAGATACGTGTTAAGAACATGTATCCCGGGGCACCTGGGTGGCTCAGTGGGTTAAACAGCCTCTGCCTTCAGCTCAGGTCATGATCCCGGGGTCCTGGGATTGAGCCCCGCCATCGGGCTCTCTGCTCGCCGGGGAGCCTGTTTCTTCCTCTCTCTCTCTGCCTGCCTCTCTGCCTACTTGTAATCTCTGTCAAATAAATAAATAAAATCTTAAAAAAAAATAAAAAGAACATGTATCCCTGAAAATGTATTTTCACTTCACATTCTATTGATAATTGGCCTGAGTATAGAATTCTGGATTGAAAATACTTTCCCTCTGAGTTTAGAGGCATGGTTTCCCTATTTTATAACATCTGACATTTTTATTTAGAAATCTGATGGCAGCTGAATTTTGTTTCATTATATTTGATCAGTTGCTGGGTGGTTGATAATACCTGAAGTTTCTAAGACTTCCTCTTTTTCTTCTATTCTTGGATTTTTCTGATACATCTAAGTATTTTTAACTTAATTTTATTCATTTGCTTAGTACCCCAGTGAGCTTTTCCAATCTGAAGACTTGTGCTTTTTAGTTCTGGAAATTTTCTTGAAGTATTTCTTCAAAACATTTTTTCCCTTTTATGTTTTGTTGACCTTTCTCTAATTATTTATGGTGAAACCCCTGGGATAATCCTCTTTTTCTTTTCATACATTCTATTATTTTCAGCTTTTTATTCAAGTTTCTGGGCAATTTCTCTGGTTTTAACTTTCAAGAAATTAATCTATGTGCATTAGAAATTTCATTCTACTGCCTACACTGTATCTATTTATTGCAGGTCCTTTTATTTCTTTCTGTTTTCTGTTTCTCTCCTTGCTATTGCTTTTCCTCTCAGAGGACCTGCAGCACAGGCCTGTTAAAGATATAAATATAAACTTGGCATTTTTCTTACCTTCATGTTTGAATGACAGAAATGTCAGAAATGATAGGAGAGAAAAATAAAAAGAAACACAAAGTGCTAAAAAAAAGAGCAGGTTAGAGCAAAGTTTGTGTTGCTGAGTTATGAGTGTTCAAACTTCCCTCTTTTATATAGTTATTACTTCTTCACATTCATAAAAGTGAATTTCACCTACAGTTTAAAAGCCAAAACATAGAAATTCATACATAATTCACTACACACACACACACACACACATATATATATATGAATTTGTTATAGAACTTCAGTTGCTGAAATAAGAAAAATAAAAAGAACCTAGCTGTACCACTAATTCTATGACTAAATAATATTAAAACAAATCAAACCAAAAAAAATTCACAATGGTTAGAAGGGCTCCTTTCTACTATTTTGAAAAAAACCTATACCCTCACCATTTCATTGCAGTCCTGACTATTTTGCAGTCCTGATTATTTTTTTTCCTCAGAGCACCAACACAACCAGCAAAATGAAAATCTAGGACAAGGCATAACATAGGAACATCGGACTTAAACTGAAAATTGAAGTGATGGTCGTGTCTTTCTACGTGTGTTGGTTTCCAGGTTCATAGCAAAGGGTCTGCCACTGAGGTTAAGCCCAGTGCGTTGACTCCACCTGGTATCTGAGGAGTCACCTAGCCATAAGTGTGAAGACTCTAACATGCCACATGTTTATTTCCCACAGATTAAGACCCTTATTCCAAAATCCTACTTGGAATTCAGTCAAACCCTGCTATGAAATGGCTCTGGCACCAGACATATGGATCTGAGAATGCCGCCATTTCTGACAGGCCACCACAGAGACTCCACCCAGAGCAAGGCCTCGGACATGCTCCTGGTAAAGAGCGGTTGGAGAATTGTGCTCAAGAACCACTTTCCAAAAGACAGAGGTAGTACTTTAAACCACTCTAACATGTATAGCCAGACTGAAATTGAGGCGAAGCAAAAGAAAACAAACCCAAACAAAAAACACCCATTCCTCTCATAATTCAGAATGAACTAGTCCACTTCACTATTTACCTTCTTCTCATTTTTGCATGAATACTCTTTCTCCTGTCCCTTGCTTTATACCCACACATTATCTTCTCTAATTTTTCTACTTTTTTTTCTTTAAGCTTTCCTCTTCTTGTTTTCTCCTTTGGTCTCTCTATCCTCTCTGTCCCTTCTTCTTGACTGATTTCCTTTATGTTTCATTCCATGGCTGCCATAACTTTATACAGGGATTTGGAATCTGTGTATGTTTGTGGGTTGCATTTATCTCAGCATTATACTCATGGAATACAAGTTAATATTATTTTCTTTTCTAAAATGAAAAATTTTATAATTTAAACTTCTTCTTCCCACATGCCTTTAAAAACTAAGTCTTGGTTCATTTAATTACTTTGAAACTCGACATGATGCTCAGTTGATTTGTTTAATATATTAGTGGTTAACACAGAATAACTGTTTCACTTCTGGAAGGATTCACAAGATCCTAAGAAAGATTACCAATTCTCTGGTATGTTTATTATATAACATACCTTATTTAACAGATATAAAAAGGGATTGCTATCTATATAAAAAATTATTGTCCAAATTAATCTCAATTTGCCCACAATTTACAAAAAGAGCTTCCATAATTTCATGGAGGGGAATTTTCTATGGACTTTTCTAGTAGAGATGGACATTTCTTTCCCTAAATTCTTCGTATCATTGTCACGGAAAACCAGAAGGGTTACTTCATAAAGTAGGTCAGGGACTTTGAATTTGTTGTTCCCTGTGTCTGAAATGCTCTTCGTGTTCCTTCACTTATTTTAGAATTCTGCCTCTGTGTCACATTATCGGGAAGCTTTCTCCATGCACCTAAGTAATAGCAGTCACTTTCCCCTCCCCACTATGGTATTTCATTGGATTTTCAATTCCAACTTAATTACAGGAGAGATCACTAACTTCTATCATTCTTTCCATCTGTTTCATAGTCTTCTTCTAGCAGTTCTTTTTCACTCTTGCTCAGAGTAGTAAAGAGCAACACTTCTCAAACCTGGGGAATCTTGCTAAAATGAAGAATCTGATGTAGGAAGTCGGAGATGGAACTGAGACTTTACATTTTTAAAGAGTTTCCAGTTAAAAGCCAATATTACTAGTCCAAGGGCCACACTTTGAGTAACAGTGTATAGAGACCACAATAATAGGCATATATAAAGCAGTGCCAGAGTCCTAGGAATTGAGACAGGAATAGTCAGAAAGTGAGTGGGAATGTCTGCAAGTCATCTTGGATCTTTCCTACAGGGGTTTGGTCTCTAGCTGGACAGTGCGGATGCTCAGTCTCTGCCCTGGTTTGAGTAAGAGTATCAGAGAAACAGGTTTATAGAGTATATCCTATACCGCTGTAAATGTTCTTGGTGTAATGTCAGTAAGAGCCAGAATCATTTATTATTCATCTATATATCTATAGTCTCTGAAACAGAATTGTACACTAAGTAAGAGTTCAATAAATGTTTGTTAAATTGGATTAAATATAAATAAAATCTTTCTGGTCTTGTATTTCTAGTTGCCACTTTAGTTAAATGTACTAAGAATCTTAGTGACGTATGGGCTGATTCTCCAGAGTGCAATTGCTGGAATCATGCTTTTTCATTCTTTCTGTTCATACCGACAAGAAATGTCTCAAGGATTTTGTCAAGTTGAATTCAGCGGCGCTTAAACGAAATGTTTACTAGTTTTGTTGTATCAGAAATAGCTAAATTTATTAATTTCCTAAATAATCATATGGATAAATCACAAAAGATATTCTATTTTGGGTCTCTTATTATCACAAATTCCTTGTGATATGTGGGACACATATGTGTCCTTGTGATATGTGGGACAAAATCCCACAGCTATCTGTAACTACATTAGTGCCTCTAAATGAAAGGATTCATTAAACAACACATTAACCAGGCCACGATCTCCTTACAATTTTATATAATGGGGAAGTACCTCGAGTTTTTTTTTTTTTATGACAGTCTCAATTAAAAGCCCACCTCTGCGGTGCTTTACCAGTGTAAATTCACTGTAAACCAATAACTATATATGTTGGTTTCTGCTCCCAGTGCCTGGCACAAAGCTCCTAAAATCTTTCCAAATAAGAGTGCTAGGAGGATATTTTTGTTCTAATATTTAGTCTCTGACCCTAGTTCCTGACGCAGAGCTCCTAAATCCTTTGGAATTTCCTGGGTGATAGGGATGTCTTTTGTTCTAATCAGAGGACTCTTGGTGAGCTCCTGGATGAGGGCTGGTTACGAGAAACACCAAGCCATGATTAGAAGAAGTTTGGAAGTTTCAGCCCACTCCTAACACTCCAGAGAAGGGAGAAGAGCTGGAAGTCAAGTTAATAATCAATCAGGCCTACATGATAAAAACTCCATAAAAACTCCAAAAGCACAAGGTTTGGAAAGCTTTCAGGCTGGTGAACACATCTATGTGCTTGGAGGGTAGTGCACCCCAACTTCACAGTCTTCCACACTCTGGATCATTTCAGACTTCACCCTATGCATATCTTCATTGGCTTTCATTTGTACCTTTTAACCTTTTATAAAATGTCTTTTATAATAAATTGGAAATAATAAGCAAATTGTTTTCCTGGGTTCTGTGCACCACTCTAGCAAATTATTGAAACTGAAGCAGGAGAGGGTTATAGGAACCTTCTATTTATAGCCAAGTTGGACACACGTTGTGGGTATCCTGGGGACCTACAAGTTGTGATTGCCATCTGAAGAATGGGGGCAGTCTTGTGGGCCTGAGCCCTTCCCCTCTGGGCTCTGCGCTAACTCTGGGTAGTGTCACGATTGAACTGAATTACAGGACACCAAGCCGGTGCTGGTGAATTGAGGTTGGTGTGGGGGAAATCCCACGCATTTGGTATCAGAAGTGTGTTGAGTGTGAGGTAACAGAAAAAAAAACAGTGAGTTTTCCCCTAGACACCCACCTATCAAGTGACTGTCATCACAGTCCACATTTAGACCCTTACATCAGGGAAAAATAATCACACAGAGTTGTTCTAAGAATCAATAGATTTGTAAATCATAAATAGACCAAACTCAGTGACCGGCATAAGAGTCAGGGTTTTGGTTTTTCCAAAGCACTTGTACATTCGTCACCTTGTTTGAATTTCCCTAGGAGCATTTTGTAGGGGCAGCATAAGGGAAAGGACCTTATGCACATCTTTACATTATATATGAATATATAAATACACGAATATACTGAGGCCCTGAAAGGCTAAGTCTAAGGGTAGAGAACTCTTCTTTGGGAATTATGAGTGTATCATATTGCTGTTTTTCTGAAAGAAGTGAGGAATGCCTTGTGATTTTTTTCACAACCTGATTATTTTATTTTTAAGTGCCTTTCTTATGGGCTCAAATATCTAAGGTCGATAAATAAACTAGCATGCTCTGAAAAGAGGTTCCCATTGAGACAAAAATTGCTTGCTAATTTGCTTTCTATAATTGTTATCTATTGACATGTGCTGTGCCAATGATCTACTGACACCTAATAAGCCAATGGTTAATAAATATTAGTGATTTGATGTCATTTCAAACCTGCGTTTTTATGCTCACACACCCACATAAATAGACTTTATATTCACACAAATAGAATCTGTTTCATTGCTTAAAAATTGAAATAATAGTACATATAATAGTGAGAAAGCTACAGTTTAATCAAATATAATTTAACTTCAAACTTTTTTGAGAAAACCCAATTTTTGAAATGTTAGTGTGACAGTGATATAAATTAGGTACTCCCAGGTTTTGAAATTTGTGCCTGGAGTTTTTAATCCTGGAAAAAATCATAACCTCATTCCATAGAACTCCTCAGATATATGGTATTAGATTTTTATCAGATGAAAAAAAATGATTCTGCAGCAATGAGTCTTATGATTCAAGGTATACCTACTGGTCATTTCTGATCAACTATGGCATATTTAATATTTTGATGACAAGAATGGTAGAAGGCCATTTCTGTCTCTATCTTACAATGGGAAATAAAACAAGTTATTATGCATGCCTCCTTCCTATTCCCGTATAATGCATCCTTGGCATGCATTGTGGAGCCAAAACCTGACATGAAAGTTTATGACAGAGTAAGATTGTAAAAATGTATTTTTTTATTTGAGACAATTTTGCTATAAAAGCACATTTCAGTCCTTTAAAATAACAGTCGACAAGATTTACTATATCAAATGTAAGTTTCACACCTTAGTCAGTGGTAGGTTTCAAACAAACCCCAGCAGCTGAGCTGAAATTGGCTTTTAAAATCTTTAAGTTCGTTTGTTCCCAGATGAACATCATTTTTTTTTTTTAACTTGAAAAATCACACTTACCATACAGCCCACAAATTCTTTGGTTTGCATTTACCCATTTTATTATCCTTTTCTTATTGACAGACACAGGAGCCAAATCAGTGCTACATTAATCCAGAAACTAAAAATAAGTAGGCAATATGGTGAATATTAACGCAAGGTGACAGCTCTCATTTTTTCCCATCCCAGCCAATTTTTCATTTGAACCAATTTGTACAAATGTAGTTAAAATGAGAAACTTAAAGACAACCAATTTTCAACTCACTGACCTATAAATGTGCCTTTGATTTCAGTGCACTTCTTCTGTAGCAGGAAGAAGAGGAGTGGGTGCGGAGAGGGTGCGCTCCCCTGGGAAGGGTGTAGTCACATGCTGACAAGGCACCCAGGCCCTTTAATGTCCAGGGTGGAAATTGGAGGACATCTAGCCAATTTATGAGTCCCGAGAGAGGGCAGAAATGGCTGTCAATAACCATAACACCTCACTCTAGGGAGCCTGTCTAGTCCTTGGCAAGAATTTCAAGCTTAATGTTTCCTGGATAGCTTTCTCTCCTCTTTGTCTCTTTCACTCTCCTGTTGTCTAAGTAAACAAAAGTAGACTTAAAGTACACTCACTGAGAGAGAAAGAGAATTAAATGAGGAAAGTTTCAACAGATCTGACTTTAGATTTGTTTTAGCTATCATGACTATTTGACCTTAACATTCACTTGCTTTGCAAGTTTGTTCCTGATAATGACCAATGTTTATGTAATGCTTTTAGAATCCCCAAGGGATTTCACATTACATAATATTTGCACAAATTGTTAATTTCTGTACATTCCCTGTAAAAAGGAAGTTTAAAATAAGGTTTCTTTTTTAGCAAATGAAAAAATTAGATCCATATAGACGATCTCAGTACTAAGGATCCTAGTATATGTAAAAGCAGACAGACCATTCCTGCCAAATGCCCTCTGATTACTTCCATTCCTGTAGGAATAGCTCTACTGAAATGTGAAGGATTGAGATCTGGATGAAGATGGTGAGGATGACACTCTTCTACTAGGCCTTATTTCTGTATACTTTGGTTTTTGTCATTTGTGTGTTCTTTCAGGAGAACGTGAGATTCTAACTGCTGCGGATTATTCCCGATGACCCAAAGTGAAGATTACCCAAATGCCCACAAGCAGCAGAATGTATAAATAGACTGTGATTTATACAAACAGAAAGATAACATAAAGCAGTGAAAAAGAACAATCTTCAACTACACACATGATGAATGAATTTCTTAATTATAATAATCAGCAAAGAAAGGAGAGACATGAAACAATACATACCATATTACTACATTTGTATAAAGTACAACACAGTCAAACTAGTCAGTAGTCTGGAGGTTAAAAGAGGTTAGAATTGGATACTGTGGAGGAGAATTAGTAACTGATAGGGGAGTATGTCTTTATCTGGGAGGCATAACTGCCCCATAGTGTGCTTAACGAAAATCTTTGAAGCCAAACATTTATGGTATATGTACTTTACTGCACATATAATAGATTCCCAGAAAACTTTTTTTTTTATAAAGATTTTATTTATTTATTTGAGAGAGAGGCAGTGAGAGAGCATGAGTGAGGAGAAGGTCAGAGGGAGAAGCAGACTCCCCGTGGAGCTGGGAGCCTGATGCGGGACTCGATCCTGGGTCTCCGGGATCATGACCTGAGCCGAAGGCAGTCGTCCAACCAACTGAGCCACCCAGGCATCCCAATTTCCAGAAAACTTTTGAAGTAAAAAACGCATCTGGGTTTTAGGTTTGTGTTTGTAAACATCGTGGGATACATGGGAGAAATTAACTCTAGGCTTTATCGGGCAGAAGAAGAATGGAGAAGTATGGCCATTAGATTCAGATGCTTGAGCTGGAAGGCTTCACTCCACTGTGACACTTACTAGTGGTGTGTCTTAAGGAAAATTTCCTAAGCCTCAGTTTCCCCAATAAAATTCTTATGGATTTGTCCCTCTCAACTATTGCACTGTATTGTGTAAAACACAAATGCAAACACTGTAAACTGAGAGACTACAGATAAATCTATGACATTATTCTTTAACAGTCCTTACATATTTGGAGTTTGTACTATGTCAGCAAAAAACTCAAATTCTATATTAGGAAGAGAAAGTAATATTGTAACATAGCTACCAACCCCCCCATAGTTCAGTGACTTCACACAATAGATATTATTTCTGACTCATGTGAAGTCCAGTTGGTGTTTCCTGGCTTACTGGTCTTCAGGGAGCCAGGTTTCATCTAGGGCTTTGGGCTCCTCTCCATTTATTTCGGTATTTGAAAAAAGAGACCACAGAGAAGGTGCATCTATGTCTTAACTGCTTTGTTCTTGAAGAAGGATGCATCATTTCCACTTACATTCTTTTCAAGGGGAAGTGGCCACATGGTCCCACCTAGTTGCAAACAATCTAAGGAAAGTATGAATCTTTATTGGTCCATTAGGCATGTCTGCCACACTGCCCTTTTGTTCTCCTCCACAAACCACAGATCAATTTTTGAGCCTCTGTTAGTTGAGCGTTTCCCACCAAAATTCATAGAAACACAGAGATCATTTGATCTACAAATATATGTAACTCCCTGGAACATATCTTCCTAGAAGTTGACTTTAAACTCAATCTGAAACCAGGGATTTGCTCACCACTTCTGTAAGATAGCTTACATTCATGAACAAACATTAGTTATGCCTAACTCTCAATACCTAGGTGTCAGCTCATATCAATCTGAATTGAACACACTCTACCCTTCTGAGTTTTAAGGTGAGAGACATCTTGGTATAGTAGAAACCATCCCAGTGTAGATAACTGGGGTCATGGCCTACCTTCTAAATTTATAATCAAATGTAAATACTTGAGAGAAAATCCTGATGTAGGACTTCTTCAACCTTCATAAATTTAATTTACTAAAACTTATTGTTAAATATTGTCTTTAAAACTTCAGAAATGAAAGCTTTGCTTTTATAATAGAAGGCATACATAAGATATATGACTTATTCTAAATCATGAAATTTGAACCAAAATTTGGAGCTCAATATTACCATTGCCATACTTACTTCTCATTAAAGTAGGGAAATGTCCTAAAATAAAACTGTAATTATATTTGTGTGTAGGGTATTCTAAAAATAAAATTTAAGAAAAGAGTTGATAAATCTGGTGGTGGACTATTTTACTGCTGAAATTGGTTAGTCTGCTTCTTGATAGTTGACCAAAGTGGTACCAGGAATTGTAATTATATCAATAATCAGTGTAAGTTGTATTTATTCCTCATTTCTCAATCTTTTTTTGTACTTGCAGACTTAAGATTGCAAAACATAATGCAAAAGGTATCACTTTGGAGAGTTTTCATCATATAGCCTTTTGCTCCTAGGAAGTGGTTATTTCATTTTAATAGTCCTGTGTATGTATATATATATATATATATACATATATATATATGTCTCTCATGCCTGAAATGAATTTTCAAGACTCAATGTCTTTATGCTAAGTATTCAGCACTCCAAAACTACTGCTTCTGGAAGTGTGTATAGGCCAGGAATGAAGTGTTCTATTTTTACAATGAGATGCAGATTTCCTATTAAAAAGTAGAGCTTTCATTTCCAGTGTTATAAAGGACAGTATTTGAATTTTGGTGAATTAATTTAGGAAGCTAAAGTAGTCCCATATAAGAATTTTCTCTAGTCTATGTATTTACATTTGATTATAAATTTGAACATTATTATTAATGTCCAATACTTGACTCTGGGTATTTGGGTCAAATATTGGTAGCTGATCTTTAAGTGATCAAATTTTGTAGCACTCTTTTCAATTAAATTTGGTTTATTGTAATTGTAAATTGTAAATTGTAAATTTGGCTATTTACACCATCTCAAGTATTGATTATCAAAATAAATCCATATTCTTTTATTCATTTATCTCTATGTCTCAATAACATTTTTTTAATTCCCTTTTTTCCTTAAAGCAAAAAGCAGGATGGACACATAATAAGAGTGAGGAAATATTTTGGGGTAAGAGGAAAATATGAAGAATTGTCCCTATCTTTCATCCAGTTTAGATAGCATTTCAAAATCTACTCATTGAGCATGCAACAAAGGGCACTGTGGGCCTGGGGTCTTTAGTATCTCTCTTACACATTTGTAGACACCGTGGTTACAAGTAAGGACAAGCAATAGATAGTAGGTTACATCTATCATCTTCATTTACCATTGTGCCCCTATCAATAAGCACAGTGCCTAGCATATAATAGGTGATTAAAAATTGATGAATAATGAATGGTAGGAATTCCTCTACCTCTTGGCCACTTCTGTAACATTATGACCCTTCTCCCAATTTTGTAATTAAGCCAAGGAGGCAATCTCACTAAGTGCTTTAAATGGCCAAGAAAACCGCTACTGTCCCAAACTATAATTATTCATCTGAATTTCTTTTTATGTTTCATTCACTTAGCTAAAAATATCATTCTTGTTAAGGTGCAGAACAACAAAAAAATATAAACCCCAAAAGTCAATAACATTTGAAGTCATTTTAAATGATTTACAATTAATGACAATGAGTATCAGATTTTTTTTTTCCAATGGCATTTGGTTGGAAGAGGGGTTCTTTCTATGGTCTTTGGATATCCGGAGCTTGAGAAAAACACAAATCGGTAAGATGAGTTCAGGTTTGTGAGAAACACCAAGAAAACCTCTGTTTCCCTCACACCATTGCCTGTGGGTGACACAAAACTAAAAGTATAGAGACGAGCTGGTTATCACCAGCAATTGTGTGTAAAGAAAATGAAAGTCACAGATGTGAACTACATTTGATCTGTGCTCTTGAGGTTATTTACCTGTATTGAAAATGTATGCTGGGAGTCTGTCTTTAGTGACATCACATTGATAACTTGAGACTGGCCACGGTGGGGGTGTTTACACCACAGAAATCTACAAACACCACAGTTGTGACTTCATTTTGACAGCGAGCCAGTTGCTAAACATTTACCAGCACTTCAGGGGGGTTGATGCTTTGCCAAAGTCCAGTGAAGGTAATCTGATCTTAAATTACTGTCAGTCACTGAGGTGGAAGAGGAGGAAAATAGTTACAACTTGGATACAGTACCTACAGCAGAGCAGGATTTAAAAATATGTTGTGTCCATGAAGAGTGGGTCATGGCATGTTGGAATCACTGCTTGGAAGGGATTTCTCTTCTGGTCGAAGAGCATTGGGCAGAGATGATTTTTGCAATCAAAGACCAAGTCTCTGTCACTTTTCCTGGTTCTGTAGTAGCCTCGGATTTTTCTACACATGAAGAAAAGGGTTTCCCCACTATTGGATGACACTGAACATCTGCTGATCTTGGTGATTTGTATTTGGATCTAAAATAATTTTATGAAATTTATGACATTACTTGAACACCGAGTTTTGTGTAATGATTCATACTTGTTGTATCAAGGGAAAGAATACCTCATAAGAAAAAAAATAAATGTAGTAGTTGTATAGCAAAGGTTTTTGATTATAAATTATATTTGTTTCTAAGTCTCATGCAGACAAAATATCTGAAATATTTACGTTGTCAGAGAACAGATAGAGGTATGACTGACACTTTGAAAGGACATAGTCAAGCCCAATGCTCTGATTCTAGAAACTGTGTTTCATCATTTCAATCCCCCTTTCATCTCTTAGGTTTAAAGATGATTTGACATGTGACATTGGGAGGAGAATTTGTGAGGTTGGTGGAGTGGGGCATATGACCCCTTTAAGATCCTCAAAATCATGCTACCTCAGAGACACTCTAAGGATGCCTGAGGTATTACAGTTAGCTGGTATAGCTACAAACTAGGAAAATCATGATATTAAAGTTATTAGGAATTTATTGGTATCTACTGATTAGCGAGTGAGTCATGAGAAAAATGATCCTATCCATTGTATCCCAGAATGCAATCAAGAAAACAAAACAATTTTACAAGCTAAAATAAAGGGAACTGAGCGCCAGAAATTGGTTACACAGGTCCTGAAAGAGCTATGAGAGCAAACAAGGGATGACGAGACAATCCAGACATTACTGACAACAGGAAGCTCCTAGCCTCTTACACTGGAGGACCAGAGGGAGCAGGTAATGTCACAAAAGTCCAGAGTTCAGGATCACCTGGCTGATAGGTTTTTCAGGATCTAGACACCCAGAGTTGATTATATTACTGCTAGAGATACAACCAAGACAGAGACTGAGGGAGACAAAAATACTGTGCCTTGTCTCTTCCTTCTGCTCCCCAGGCTCACACCAGGGACTCTCCTTAAACCTAAACCTGAGCCAGTTAACAGTGTACACCTGGATATGTGACCTCCAGCAGTCCACAGGACAAGAAAAGGAAAAGGAATAGATCTTATGGAAAAAAGGCACAGGACTCACAAATCCACAAAATCCAAAATATCCATACTTATATCTGGATGGATGGATAGATGGATGGATACATGCATGCATAGATAGATAGGTTTCAGAGATTTCCTCCAACGTCCATTAATGTTACATCAGGAAAAAAGGAATTTTTTTCTTGCTCAGGTATATTATCTGAATGAGCATTTAATTACTTACTAAATTAGAAGTTTACACACTTCTAATTATTTCCACTGTTCAATTGTTTAGCTTCCTAAATGAGCACAGGATTGCCCAAATATAGAGAGCTTATTACTGATCCAAGAGACTCTTATCTTCCATTATTCTAAAGCTCTCTATCTATACTCATACTGTGAGAGGTACTACAAAATGGGAAACTGGATTGGTTGGATGGTTAACCCACTGTTTCCACCTTGCCTTCTTTCAGATATGCTGAGAAACATGAAATGGCCAAAAGGCAAGAAGGAGGCAAAAGAATAAGAATACTCTACAAAGTGAGTGAACTGTGCCGAATAATTGAGGGCTGGCTATCTTTGCAAAGTGCTCTCATTATCCCACACACCATCCTTACATCCTCCCCCAAAACAGCTTGCTGTAACATGTCAATATTTTTGTTGCTACCTTTGCCACATCCTTATTCTGTCATCACAAAAATCAGAAAACACCTAATATTAGCTAAGACTTGGTTTCACCCTTCCTAAAGTTACTTCTGTTTTATGCAGATCCTTTTTATAAAGTGATTCATAGCATCCTCTTTGGTAACATAAACTTAAACTAAGGAAACCACCTTTCCTTACTTCCTGACACATTATTTCATGAAGAATGTATCCTGTTGCTTACATAGATGAGCAGAGTTTCTTAAAAGCAGAAAAGCCATCTATTTTAATTGCTTTCTATGCACGAACTGTATACTACAGTTAAGCACTTCAATCACACAAACTGTTCTTAAAATTGGCAACTTGAAAAAATATAAACAAGACTTATAGTATTCAAGTAACCCTTGAACTATTTATTAAAAATATTGCTTTAAAAGTTAGAGTATTAAAAAAATCAGAATAATTAGGCACACCCCCACCCCCAATTCTCTGACTTTTAGCCAAATAGCATATACATTTAATTCTGGTTCACGAGTAAAAGACAAGTCAATTTCAAAGGCGATCATAGATGACATTTTTTCTCAATGTGCCTGCTTTGGAGCCCTATTTCTGCTGACCACTCAAAAATTTCCTCATGAGTATTTTATGATATAATAGAGTGAGAAATAAGGGATGTCAGTGCTGGAAGGGATGTTAGGTGGTCTATCATTCAATCCACATATCCTTTCTGCACCAGACTCTTTAAGATCATCATTGAGTTAGTTGAAAAATTTTGAAGCTGTAGAATTCAGAGCAGTGCATTACAATATGCCAATATTACTATTCTCCTGCTCTGACATTCTCCATTGATTGACAGATGAAGGAGAAGGAAGGGCAGTCACCATTAACTGAGAGTAAATGAAACTGGAATATTAAAATTCAGGATTATTTGAGTGACTGAATTGCCTGGCAGAGTGTTCTCCAGTTAAGGGTGGGGAAAGATTAATTCTGCACATGACACCACTTCGTATTTATACAAGTCTACTGGGACAATTGTTTGCCTTGAATTGTTTTCTTCATTCATTTCAGTCAGACAGTTGTGTTGACTGATTTTTCTTTTTGATGTATGGAATGACTGTTTGACTGAATTTACCGTTTAATTTCCACTAATACACTGTAAAAACAATACATTAGTCAAATTAGATTGGCAGGTATGAAAAGTTTACCCCAGATCTAGAGAGAAATATAATATTGTCTTCTATAGATTCATAAGTCATATGTTCTGGGGAATTGTTCCAATTTTAGCTATTTTGCCATGTGCCTTGGTTTTAGTTTCTGAAATGTAGGGTCACTGATCCCATAGTAAAAATAAGATCTGTGAATTCCAGATAAAAATAATTTTGTATGAATCGGAGAATCACATAACAGAATCATAAAAAAATTATTATGAGATAAATTTTACTGTTTTTTACTTTCAGGAAGTATTGTTGGGTTAAACTTTTGATTATTATTCTAGAAGTTCGTTAGGAACAAATCCTCTAAATATATTCTAGAAAAATTTCTTCATTTACAATTTCACTCATCCAATATTTAGAGTTACTATGACAGGCCACTAGATGCTCCATTCCATAACTCACTGCTCCTATTTGGGAATTGGTGACATAGGTAGGAAAGAGAGATAGTTTTTGAGTACTTCATTGTATTCGATAATGCTGATTTTATAGTGTTCTCCTCCATAGTTGACTAATTTATCATGGCAAATATAGTTACTACTTTTCAGAAATGAAAAAGATCTTTAGAAATTTCCCATATTCTGTTCATCACCCTGTTTTCTTGTTCAGAGCAAAATTAATTCTTTGCAAAATTAACACAGTAGTCTAATTATAATTTTTAATCTTAAAATAACCTGTGAGAATGGGAATTACTTGGTAGGAAAAAGCTACAGAAGACAGGAGAAAACAATCATAGAATTCAAAAAAATGACAAAATAGATTTTTTTAAAATGATAGATTAGGGACTTCTGCTTCCAATTGTATCAGCTTACCCTGGAAAAACCCACTAGAAAAGGCAAAATAATTATAAGCTACTTTTGATTGTGAACATTAGATGCCAAAGGGAAGAAAGTGAAGTAAGAATAACATTCTGTACCCACTTTTCTAGTCCAGGCATTTAGCAAATATTGATGAAGAACAAGAATCTGAATGTAACATTATATGTCAACTATAGCTCAAAAATAGATTTTAAAAACAAACAAATAAACAAACACTGTAAGAGTCTGAAATGCTCTGAGAAAGACCGAATGCAGCTCTTAAGAAACAGAAAGCCAGTAGATCTTGGGACTAGGAGACCAAAGTGGGAATCTAGAGATAATAGGCAGCTAGAATTTTAAGAACCAAGATCCCAGAGAGAGAAGAGAGGTTCAGAAAATTAAGCTGCATATTCAACAGCTGTGTTCCCTTGAGATATTTTCAACTTAGGTAGACAAGGTAAGACTCTGAGAAGGTAAGCAAAAGCTAACTGAAGTCAAAATAAAGATTTATCAAGTTCATCATACTGGGGAGAGAAAACTGAGATGGAGAGCTCCCCACCAAAGAAGAGTGGCCAATGGAAAACTAAGGATAGGAATTGGGACCATTGAAAGTGTGTGTGTGTGTGTGTGTCTGTGTGTTAGAATGGTTGATGAAACAGATCTAAGTTGAACTTTACAAAAAAGGAGAATTAGTATCAAGTTTGTTCAGTGATTAAGGTGATCTGCCCCTCTGCTCCCTACCAGAGAACAGGAACTTCTCTCCAGCAGAAAATAACATTGTCCAGATTCTCTACAATGTTTCATATCCCAAGTCTGCTATTTATTGGAAAGCCATCAAGAGTGCCAAGAAAAGGACAAGAATTAAAATTAACAACAGTATCTAAAATAGCCAAATTTATAGAAAGAGTCCAAATGTTCACTGACTGATGAATGGATAAAGAAGATATATACACACACATACATATACATATAATGGAATATTACTCAGCCATAAAAAAGAATGAAATATTGCCATTTGCAACACGTGGATGGAGCTAGGAAGTACACTACTAAGCAACATAAGTCTGTCAGAGAAAGACAAATACCATATGATTTCACTCATATATGGAATTTAAAAAACAAAACAAATGATCACAGGGGAAAAAAAGAGAGAGGCAGATGAAGAAACAGACCCTTAACTATAGAGAACAAGCTGATGGTTACCAGAGGGGAGGGAGGGGATGGGTTGAACAGGCAATGGAGATTAAGGAATGCACTTGTGAGGAGCACCGGGTGTTGTATGTAAGTGTTGAATCACTAAATTATACACCTGAGACTAATATTACACTGTACGTTAACTAACTGCAATTCAAATAAAGCTTAAAAAATAAAAATGACAAGCCATGTCAGAAACATCAATGACCTAGGTATTATTAAACTTCATACATATTTTAATAAATATGAGCCAGTTCAAGAAAATAGATGGCAAGGTGGAGAATTTAACAGACAAGAAGAAACAATGAAATGTTTGAAGTTGAAATGATAGAATTAAAAAACATGGTTACTAAAATTAAAACTCAGTAGTAGAGTGGATACTGGAGAAGAGAGATAAGTGAGCTTCAGATAGAGTAGTAAATATATTAAGGCTGAAGCAGGAAAACATAAAAAATAAAAAAATACAGAAGACCGCATTGGAGACATATGGGGCATAGTAAACATTTTTATCATATGTTTAACTGGAGTCTAATAAAAAAGGAGGGAGAGAATGGGGAGAAAGCAATATTTTAGAAATAACAGCTGAGTTTTCCAAAACTAAAAAGAATATATAACTCTGAGAAACAATTTGAGGGTTTTGGAAGGGAGGGGCATTGGGGGTTGGGTGAGCCTGGTGGTAGGTATTATGGAGGGCATGTATTGCATGGAGCACTGGGTGTGGTGCATAAACAGTGAACTTTGGAACACTGAAAAAAATTAAATTAAATTAAAAAAAATAATATATCAAGCTAGAAATTCAATAAGCACAACAAAATAGCAAAAAAGAGTAAATACAAAGAAAACCATTCCCAGGACCATCACAGTAGAGTTCATAAATATCAAAGAAAAATAGAAAATCTTAAAGTAGCCAGAGGTTAAAAAAGAGATAATACTTTCAAAGGAGCAACAATAGGATTAAGATTACAGCCTATTCCTCAACAAAAATGATGGATACTAGAAAATAATGGAATAACATTTTTAAGAAAATAATGGCCAGTCTAGAATTCTAGAGACAGAGACATGTCATTTGAAAGGAAAGATGAAATGAGAAAGTTTTCAGATGAACAAAATCTAAGTACCGAAAGGACAAAGATCATTGAAACAAAGAAAAAGAGTATTTAAATGTCACTTACAAAAGCCGAGAGTTATTGTAAGGAAAGAGAAAGATGGAAAATCAACAGGGAGAAAAATTACACCATGATAATAATAAATAAAATTGAAGAAGTTATTCTAAGGTTAACGTAGACTTGAAAGCAAAGAGTATCACAAAGATGAGGCAGGATAGTGAAACCAAGTGTTAACTTATAAGGAACTTACTATAAATCTAAACTTCAATGCAATATATGAAGAGAAATTCCAGAAAACTAAGTAGAAATAGAAAAATCTAAATTACTGTAGTAGTAACATAAATCATAAAAAAACAGTAAATTATAGGGAAACTGAATATCTTCAAAAAATGTGACCTAAAATTTACATAAAACACTGCACACAGAATACACATATTCTGTCTATAAAGCAAGCCTCAACATGTCAGAGATTGAATGTATTAAAAGGATTTTTTAGGGGCGCCTGGGTGGCTCAGTGGGTTAAAGCCACTGCCTTCAGCTCGGGTCATGATCCCGGGGTCCTGGGATGGAGCCCCGCATTGGGCTCTCTGCTCAGCGGGGAGCCTGCTTCCTGCTTCTCTCTCTCTGCCTGCCTCTCTGTCTACTTGTGATTTCTGTCTGTCAAATAAATAAAATCTTTTAAAAAAAAGGATTTTTTAAAGGAAGAACAAAATAAGAAATATAGAACCAATATTTCTCTGAATATTTGGATGTTAAAACACTTTTAATAAACACACAGGTCGAATATAAAGTGACAATAGAATTAGAATTTTATTAATTGAATGCTAATGAAATGAAAATATTTCATATCAAAACCTGCGTATTACAAAAAAAGTTGTGGTTACAGAGAAATTTAAGTATTAAATTTAAAAGTATTAAATACAAAATTTATATTGGAAGGAAAGAACTATAAATGAATAAATATACATCAAAGTATTTTCAAAAATAGTAGCAAATTAAACACAAAATTTTAGAAAAAGGAAATAAGTATAGAGCAGAACTTAATGAGATGGAGGATAAACATGTAATAGAGAATATTAAAAAGCTAATGATAGCCATTCAAATGGCTATCAGACACATGAAAAAATGTTCATCATCACTAGCCATCAGGGAGATTCAAATTAAAACCACATTGAGATACCACCTCACACCAGTTAGAATGGCCAAAATCAGCAAGACAGGAAACAACGTGTGTTGGAGAGGATGTGGAGAAAGGGGAACCCTCTTACACTGTTGGTGGGAATGCAAGTTGGTGCAGC
>PISX010013077.1:0-58164 GCA_004024625.1 Mellivora capensis | reverse complement strand
AGTCCTTCTGAAGGGCACTGAGGCCTTCTAAGGCTGTTGGGACAACACAGAGAAGAGACAGCTATTAAACATAAGCCAAATACTGTTTTATTATCTACCCGGCCTGCCTATTCTCAAAGTGTCAAATGTAATGACACATTAACAAGGGAATTTAATGGGTTTCGGGGAGGTGGCGGAGGGCCCTAAAATACAGAATCCTCAGTCCCTGAGTCACTAAAAAAAAAAAAAAAAAAAAAAAAGGAACATGGAGAGTCCCCTCATCTGAAAAGCACTAAAACCTCACAAAGGGGGGGGGGGCGCAAAAACTGGGAATCAACTGCAGTATCCAACAAGAGTGCATCCACATATCCACTCAAGGACCATTTGGCAATGGTTTAAAAAAAAAAAAAAAGCTCCATGCGCACTAGGAGATGGGATGATCTTCAAGACGTATTTAAGCAAAAAGAGCAAAGTGCAAAACAATGCTTGTACTGTTTGAAAGGCTCTCTATACACACCCTTGCATAAGCTCTGATTGTCTCCGGAAATATACAAAAGATACTTGTAACTGCTTGGCTCTGAGAAGGCTTCGGGTGGGCGGAGGAAGGGGAGAGATGGGACATGCCCTTCACCTGACGGCTGACCCTCAAAGAACACGGGTTTGACCTTTGTGGGGCCACTTAGGTAGGTGTGGATTTGTTGTAACGCGACACCGTCAATGTATTTTCTCTTCCTTATCATTTCCTTAATAACATTTTCTTTTCTTTCGCTTACTTTATTGCAGGAATACAAAATATGACACGAGTTAGTCAACTATTTAAGCTATGCTCAGGCTTCCACTCAACAGTAGGCTCTGAGTAGTTAAGTTTCAGGGGTGTCCGGAGTTATACGTGGATTTCTGACCATGCGGGGGGGTTGGCGCCCCAATCCCCACTGTTCAAGGGTCAACTGCATGTTCTGATTATTTTAGCCGCGTGCATGTATTACATAATTAGAAAACCTGTACTATATGTTAATTTCTTAAACCCCGCTAATGTGGAAAAAATACAGATTTCCATTCAGAAATATATTTTTACATCATGCGTCCCATACACGCGGGTTCGTGATCCCTCCTCGTCCACCTGCCCAGGAGCGGAGGCCTGGAATAAATGACCTCTTGACTCACTCTGGTAATTCAAAAAGGCAGGCCAGCCCGTCCTTTGTCAAAACAACAGCTGTTTCTTGCACAACGCGCTGCGCACTGGCCAGTCTCGGGGCTTAGGAACAAGGAGGAGGTGGCCAGTTGCAGAAAACACCACTCACCCGGGCCAGGACTTTCCTGGTGAAGGGCAGAGGAGGGCGTCCCCTCGAAACGATTTAGAAAGATTCTAAACATCCGAGAGCCCCAGGTCCAAAGGGACAGGGAGGTGGCAGGGCTGGCGGCAAACCCGTGGGCTCTGGACACACAGGCACTTCCAACGAGGCCGAAAGAGGTGGAAATCATCCTGGGAAAGCATCTTACATGGACAGGCACCTGGATGCAGAAACTGCAATTTTTGTTCCAAGTCACCGAGTGGCGACCAGCGCCAGGAGGTGACGAGGTCCAGAGCAAGACCAGTGGCTTTGGAGCCAAGGCTGTGTGTGCGCAGGCCCAGTCCTTGCTGGGAGACGGGGGGCTGCCACAGAGCTGTGGATGCCTGCAATCCTGCTTGCCTCGCTGCTAAGAATTTCTGGATGCTCTTCCTCTATTTCGGACGGCTTCTCCAAGGGCAAAGCTCCTAACATTTTCACTTTTTCTCTGCCGGAACTCCAGCCTCTCAGCCAGTGTTAAAGATGGATTCACCACAAAAATTACAAAGTGCCACTAATTGCCTATTTAAAAGAAAATTTCCCCAAAGAAAGCGAGTATTCCTAATGTCACTGATCAGTCTGAAACTGCTCACCCTTGGAGTATGTACATCCCCTGTTTGTCGGTATTAAACTGGCGGGGAGGGGGTACTCGCGGTACTTCTCTGAGGCTCCCCTCCTAACGCTCCCAGGCCAGGCCTGCCTCGGCCCCCTGCTCCCTCTAGGCTTCTCCCCCAGCACCTCTGGGCTGGAGCAAGAGAAGTATTCTCTGGTTCTTGTCTCTGACTTTCATTCCAAGGATTAGTTCATCTGGTGTTTCCTTCGGGCTCACCTGGCAAGCTGATCAAACAGCAAATCTTGAATATGAATTCAAAATGGCTTTCTCGGTGAAACAAAAAGGACAAGGCAACCCCAGTTTCTGCGTGGGGTAGTCCCCGGGGCTTTTTCTGCTTCCTTTCCAGCAACAGGGTCAGGGGGACCAATGACGCTGCTCTGGCTAGACAGGGCCGTAAGGAGCCCAAGCTCACCGACCAGCCTCCTTCCGTCACGCCCCCTTGCCCAGCCCCTTACACAGAACATCTGAAGACCCTTCAGACAGTGGCCTTGGAGAAGCCTGGTTTGGAATCCAGGCTCCATCCCTGCTGTAACCTGTGTGGTTCTGGGCAAATGACGTTCCCTCTCTGGAGATAAAAATTAAGATAAGCATGTTCAATTCGTGGCACGGGACGTGATCCATCAAGAGCACATGCTATCCTGTACTATCAGAGCCACACACTTGACCGCACACTCGACCTGGGCGGCCCGAACTGTCTGCCACCCAGGATGGGGGCTCCAGGGATGTACGGATGAATCAGAAGCCGACTCCGACCTCCAGGTGCCCACGGCCTAGCCCAGGAACCAGGCGGGCACAGAATAGAAACAAGACAGAAGGGACGGGCCCAAGGAACCAAGACAGAGCAGAGGTTTGGAAGAGGAGAACATAACTTCCACCAAGAAAGCCCTCCAAGTTTTCGCAAAAGATGCCCATCTGGGCTGGGGCCTGTGGGTGAGAGGGGCTAGGTCCCCATTACCCTCCTTTTTCCCCCTCCCTCTCCTCACCCGGGGCTCACGGAGTCCCTGGCACAGCCAATAGGGTAGGTGCTGTCAGAGACCAAGAACGGGGCTCAGAGGAACCAGGAGCCTGGTCAGTAACACCCCCGCGCCGGGTGGGGGTGGCAGAGACCCAAGAGGAACAGGCCAACATGGAAATACGTGGGTTCAAATAGAAACGTAAAGGCCATTTCCCCAAACATGTCCACCAACAGCGACCAAGACATCCACCGCGAGCAGACAGGAAGATGTGCACACATTTCGTGTGCTCGTATATGCATGAGATGCTTCTGGAAGGCTCTATAGGTACAAGATGTGGGTACCACTCTCTGTCCTGGAAGGAGAATGGACAAGCTGGCCAGCGGCGAGCAGGGAGATCCTCTCACCTTCTCCCCTTCGTACCTTTTGAATTCTGAGCACCTAACTGTAATGACTTCTGCTAAAAAGTACACCTTTATCTTTCCAAATCTCCCTTCTTTTCCCTGTAATGGGATGCAGGCTCTGATGGATGGATAAGGAAAAACTGACTGCTCCCCCCTTCCCAGAGCGCTGCACCCCGCGGAGCTGCAGGAAGTGCATTTTGTTCTGTTGGTGGGTGTGTGCACTGACCAAAGGCGATATTTAAAGGAGAACCTTGCAGAACACCCAGAGTAAATGCTACAGCTTTTGCTTAATTTCAAGTTTAGATAGAAGACCAGGTCTGACCCGTTTCCCAAGTGCCCTCTGCAGACACCTGGCCCTCATCCATCGCTTTCCCGCTCACGATCTTTGATTCAAAGCGAGTGCCACCAAAGTGTGAGTCCCGGCTCCAGTATTCTGTGATGGGATGGCACGGAGGGGCCAGCAGGGGCCTTCGCTCCACAAAGCCGCACTTGCCACAGAAGTGACACGGCTTCAGCAGGGACCCTACCCACGGAGGGGCAGTGGATGAACTGAACGGAGAAAAACAGCACAACTAAAGGCAGGAAGGCAGGGATCCTGGAGTCGTACGGGCGGTCCCAGAGGTAGGTGCTCAGCCTTCCCCGGGGGCACCGATGGCCACGGAGCTGGGGGAGCTGTACGTGTGTGGAGGACACACACACACACCCTCCAGGAGAGGGAACACTGCCCAGATCTGAGCTTGTCATTCCCTGCTCAGAGCCTCCAGTGGCTTCCTAGGGGGCCTCAGATAAGACTGGCAGGGCACACGGGCCTTTCTCTGCTGTCCCCAGAGGGCCTGGCCCCCTCCTTTCCCTTGGACCCTCAGCACCGGCTGTTCCCTCTGCTTGGTGGCCCATCCCTGTTCCCCGCCATCAAACTGTCAAATCTCCAACTGAACACCACTTTCCCAACCCTATCCCCTTTCACCCCACCCCGGAAGAGACTGTAAGGTGGGTGAGCCCAGCTCCCCAGACCATGTGTGCCTTGTGGCAGCAACCCTGGTTTGCAATTCCGCGTGTGCGTGCAAGTGTGCGAGGTCGGTGCGTCTCCCCGTGGGCCGTAAGCTCCAGCAGGGCCTGCCTTTTGCTTGCTACAGAATTCCCAGCACTTTACATGGTGCTGGCGTACATCACAGGCAGGCAGTCAATATTTGCCAAATCAAAGAATAAGCTTAAAAAAGAAGAAAGAAAAAAAAAAAAAGGAAGGCAAAATGTACCAGAGAGGGGACAAATTTAACAACTGCAAGGCCTCTAGTCAGAGAGAGACACGGCTGTAAGCACTGAGGCCCTGAATGGCAGAGATTGTTCCGGAACAGTTCAGCAGACTGGGGGCTGAGGAGGAGGATGGGGTCAGGCTGACAGAGCCGGCTTCTTAAAAGGCAAGATGGATGGGGAAGGTGGCAGGGGGTCCTGGAGGAGACCCACACTCCCCTCTTGCTCAGCCTCCAAGGATCCTGGGTCGAGCCCGAGAATGGTACCATTTTATAAGAATTAGGATCATTTGCGCAAGAGGGACTCCTTCCTGACGGAGCCACCCTGGAGAGCTCTCCTAGCAGCCCGGGAAGCCACTTTCATCAGCGTTCCATCCGAACATGGAATGGGAAAAACGGGTGGGAAACGTCCATCCTGACAGTGCTTTGGGGTAAAATAGGAAGCAGCAAAGCAGACATGGGGTTCACTGTTGTGACTCTTCCGCTGCCTGTGAGAAGGGCTCCCAGAAGGAGAGCCCAGGAGGGGTCCTGCGGAGCAAGTGTTCTTCCCAGGGCAGGGAGCATGCTCTCTGGGGGCAGCCCCGTGGAGCCCAGCTCCTAGCAGGGGCTCAGTAAACGCTGGCCAAGGAGAGGTAAGCTCCCTGGGTGACACACACACCTGCCCTGTGGCTCTCCAACTCAGGGAGCAGAGAGGTGGGCGTGTGGACAAGCAAGGGGACTGCCTCCAGTTCAGGTTTCTAGCTCGGGGCTGGGGGGCAGGGGGAGGCTGAGTCAGAAACAACGTGCAGCCCCATGCAATGAACGTGGCTCTTCTTCTCCCAGCTTGGAGATCAGAGTCCCCGGAGCAGGACACAGCCTTCCGGCCGGATCCCCAAGCCCCAGTGGCCGTACTCCCAGTGTGGGTGTCCCACCACGATGGGCGGGGATCCTGCTCCCTGACATCCCTCAAGAAAGACAGGATCTCTGTGCACAGTGTGCACACGGACCGGCCGAGCTCCCTAACCTAAAGCGGGGATGCTAATACACATCTCACGGGGCTGCCGCACGGATTAAACAGGGTAAAATGCCCACTATGAGGACTACGGTCGGTTCTCCTCTCTCCCTATTCAAGTGGATCCCGCCTCATGTAAAGACTGTTCCCTTGCGATCCTTTTACCCTGAAGGTGGTACGGGTCGTCTGATACGTACTCAGGACTTAACCAGTCTGGGACATGACCTAATATTATTAATTCCTGATCTACGAAATCCAAATAAAACGATTTACTCCAACACAGACTTACTGCCTGTTGCCGCCCCGTCTGAAGGCTCCACCCGCGCCAGGGATGGATGGGGGAGGGGGGGCCAACCGTGGTGCGGGCAAGGTGCCTCGGTGTCAATGTTTAAAGAGAATTTTCAATCAAGTGAACGCGTTACCGACTCAGAAAATAAAATGCGAGTAAGAACAAATATCCTGGCCTAAACAAAGGCTACGAGTACAAGGTTCTCACACAAGCCCTTTTTGAGAAGTCCTCGAGATGGAGAAATTTCAACAGAGAACCAAGATTTTGTTTTTTGTTGTTTTTCACCCCGTTGCAAACCCACTATGCAAAGACAAAAATGCCAGATGTATCCAACAAGCACTGCGCTACATATAATACTTGCCAGACTCTCATTTAAACAGTGAGACATGAGAGACGGCGTCTTGGTGATGCATAATGAAAGGGAGACGGATCAGAGCACCGGTGCAGCGGAGAGGAGGCCCGTGTGGCCAGGGGGGGCTGCGGCGGGGAGACGGAAGGACGCCTTTAACCCGAACGAGAGGGAGTCTGCTTTACGTACTGACCAAGCCAGAGGAAACTGCTGATTATCTGCCCAGTTCTGGGCTATAAAAATGTCTGTTTCCTAAGTAGCCTTCTTTACCACTCTCTTTGGCTCTATTATACAAAATTAAAATCTGCCCGCCAGCCTCCACCTTATAGACACACGTGGCCCCACATGGCAGGAGTGCTTGCCCCCCCTCCCGTCCTAGACTTCTCCGGAGAGCCCCAAGAAGCCTGCCTTCCTCCTCTCCTGGCCTCTCCACCTTGTCCTTGCTGTCTAGTTCTCTCATTTGCTTGGGCTCACTACTGCTTTCTCCCCCATGTCATTCTCAGGTTGCAGCGAGGGCTTCCTTGGCTAAGCGCCTTGTCTTCTGCCTCCTCTGCGTTTTCCCAGGCCACAGCCTCCACGTCCGTCCTCCTGCAGGACCCATACCAGGAACCGAGGAGGGCTGCTGAGGTCCAACCTATTGGCACCGCCCTCCATCCTGTGGGGCTCGGGATGCACTTGAAAGTGAAGCAGCCACATGAGCTCTGCTCATCCCACATCACAGATGGGGAGACTGAGGCCGGGCAGGTAAGTGACTCGCCTTTGCTAACAAACACCCAGGGAATATAGCTCCCTTGACTTTGGGACATCCATTGTCCTTCTTACACTTAGTACACATCAAGACATGTGTTTTAAAACCAAATGAGATGGGGAACCTGGGTGGCTTGGTCATTAACCGTCTGCCTTCGGCTCAGGTTGTGATCCCAGAGTCCTGGGATCCAGCCCTGCATCTGGCTCCCTGTTCGGCGGGAAGCCTGCTTCTCCTTCTCCCACTCCCTCTGCTTGTGTTCCCTCATCTCTTGCTCTCTCTCTCAAATAAATAAAATATTAAAAAAAAAACAACACACAAATGAGAACTTGTCACAATTTTAAAACACCCACAACAGTTGGATCCAGGGTGTCTGCGGTCTAGCTCTGGCTGCGGGACAGGAGATGGGTGGGTGTCAGAGAGAAAAGACACCTCAAACACTCACCGCTGCACTCAGGATGCAGAGAAGCTGCCCTGTCAACCAAGTAATTGGGCCCAGGGACCAATTAACTGAAAGAGGGGGAGGACTGGGAACTGCACTAGCCCCAGCAGCCACTAGCCACGTGTGGCTACGTCCATTGAAATTAAATTAAGAGATTCCGTTTCTCCACTGCAGTAGCCACGTTTCAAGGGCTAGTGGCAACTACACAACAACAGGTAAACACCATTCCATCAATGCACTGCACTCTACTGCTCTAGAATGACTCTCCCGGCTGGGGGGGGGGGGGGGGGGGGGGGGAGGGATGCTGCTACATGACTGACATTTAACAGACGGGCGAAACTGACAAGTAGCTGGTGGGATCCGCCCAAAATACACCGCCCAGGGGTTGGGGGTGGAGCTGAGAGCTAGAGCCAGACCTGGAAGACCATCTCCATGGAAGCAGAGGTTCTCCACGGTAAACCCCGCGCCACCCCTTCCCTGTGCCCCAGCTTTATGCACCTTTCTCCAGCAAACAGGAGGGAAGGTCATGGGCTAAAAATGAAGCAGGGACAGGAAAAATGTGTTCAAATCTCAAAAAATAATTAAGCTGCTGCCAGAGGAATAGCTCTGATCTCATCTACGCTGGTAAACGTTTTCTTCCTAAAGTATTTGTTTCAGAAAATAAAGCCTTTAATTTGAATGCTTTAGGAGCCAAAATTTCTGTCTGTTGAAAATATTTGTTTCTATTGTTTGGCAGGAATCAATTTGTTAGGGCACCAGCCACTCTGGCAACGGTTCCCTTCCACTTCTCTGGGAAAATGCTTGGCGGCAAAGCCATCCACCACCCTGCAGCTCTCACTCGCTCTCTCTCTCTCTCTCTGTTTGGGCTATCCCAGCCACAAACATCTGCCAGCACAGACACAGGCCGTGCAACAAGCCAACCAGCCAGTGCCTCGGCTGGGACAGAGCCGCTCTGAGGGTCGGTGTGAATATACGACTGGACTTGGTGGGCAATCAGCTGATTTTGATGATCAGAACCAGCGCCCATTTCATTTATTTTCGCGAGTGGGACAAGACCTGTCACCCAACTGTGGGTGATTTTTCCACATAGCCCTGTCTTTTATGGCACGAATGAGGTCTAGGAAGCAAGCAGCTGGAGCATTTCTGGGCAGCCAGGCTCCATCCTGCCTATGAATCGCCAGGTAACCAAGACACCCCGAGCCTCAGTCTGCTCATCTGTGAAACACACCACCGGCCCCGGCTCGCAGGGCTGCTGGAAAACCATGTGGCACGAAGGATAAGAAAACCTCTGGGAAGTCAAAACGGCTCCCCAAAAATGGCAGCTCTTACTTTCTTCTGCAAGGGTGAAGTATCCTCCAACATCCTCACTTAAGCCTTTTTTGCTCGCTACGGGGGCGGGGGTGGGGGTGGGGGGGCGCTGAAGAGACAGATCATGAAAGTTAAAAGCTATCACAGTTATAGGTGAAGTGCTAATAACTTCATTTTGAAACTGTCAGGTTAGGTTTTTTTAAAATCACAGCTGTGGCTTGCACCAGAACTCTACCTGTAGCTGTGCTCCCTTCTCACATTTTAATTAGCAAATAAAACTCCGCAAAAGCTCTCAAAAAAAAAAAAAAAAAAAGAAAAGAAAAGAAAAAAAAATTTTTTTAACCTGCAGTTTAGAAGGAAAAGTTTTTTAAAAAGATGCCCCAGCAGCTCCTGGGGAAAAGCAGACCCGTAACGGGCATCGACCCACGCCGTGTGTCCACATCACTGGAGCTGCGTACGTGAGGCCAAGAGATGCCACCATGGAGCCAGCTTTGATCTTGTTTTTGCAGTTAATTTTTGAGATTTGGGGTGCCGTGTTCAGCGAGCAAGGTTTACAGCATCCTGCCATTGGCTGAGAACTGCTGCCCGCCAGATGGCCCGGCAGAACGCATGGCAGAGCACGCGAACGTCGCCTGCGATTCCTTCACTCTCTCCTGGCACGGTGCTGCAGGCCGCTGTCAGGAAATCTGGGTGCTGGGCACCAACAGGTGACACGGCATGAGGGCTCCTGGTGCCTAGAGCAGAAATGGGACTCGAAGGGGGCCGTTTAAATCCTCCAAGAGTCTCGCCTCAAGCTGTGCTAGATGGATGGGATCCCCAGGGAAAAGGGGGGGCTCCGTGAGCTGCCCTGCCACGTGCTGCTACCAGTCTGCCCACTCTGGGCAACTGAAGTGACAATTCCCGTCACCAGCTGCACTCCATCCTGTCCAGGGAACTTTCTGGAAAAGAGCTGGAGAGATGCTTTAACTCAGACTTCAGAAAGCCAGCGAAAGAGCTTTCACTAATTATCTAACACACACAGCGGATAAGCACACCCATGACAAACTATGACTAACTACACAGTGGGGTTCATGCTCAGCCGGGGCAGCCCCCAATGCCCTCCAAGCTCTGAGCCGGTGTGAAAGTCCCCTCTTCGTCCCAGGGCTTGACTCCCCAGTCTCCACAGGGCCACATGGGGTGCAAAGGAATTTTTTTTAAAAACTTATCTATCTTCCAAAAAAAAAAGAGATATTTATCTTAGAGAGAAAGGGTGCAAGCAGGGGTAGGGGCAGAGGGAGTGAGAATCCCAGGCAGACTCCCACTGAGGCAGGGAGCCTATCGTGGGGCCCGATTCCAGGACCCCGAGATCATGACCTGAGCCAAAACCAAGAGTTGGACACTTAACCAACTGGAGCCACCAGGCGCCCTGGGAACGGCTCCTGGGGCAGGAAGCAAATGCCAATTACAAAGCATTCTGATCTCCCCGTGACTGCTCCAAGTTCAGGTTCTCCACACCTGTTTTTCCCTGACTCCATGTGTCCTTTCTTAATTGCACAGACGCCACTTGTCTCAGCCCAGGAATGACATTTCTCTGTACCCCACATTCTTGGTTCTCTATGGCTGCACCTCTTATGACTTCTCGAGAGGCACAGGGGACGAGAGAGTTCTAGTTTGGGGGCAAATGGCAGCTCCCCACATAGCATAATCTACAAAAGGACACGTCCCATCTCACCCCACTGGCCCTCTTGGAGATACTGAGACATCACCCGTGTGGCCCCAGGAGGCAGCTCTGCCCAAGTGGCCCCGCTGATACTCTGGCAACTTCTCCGCCCGCGGCCCTGCATCACAGGTAGTGACGCACCAGGAGCAGCCGGCGTCCTTCCGTGCCAGCAAACACTCGGTTCTGCCAAGCTGATGTAAACACAAAGGAAATATTGCCGCAGGTCCACAACGATAATCAAGATCGTCACTGATCACGAACAAAAACCATCAATTATGTTCCGTATACTCCACATATTCTGGAAAGCGCGGCAACGTATTTATCAAGATTTTCAACAAGAGCTGAGACGCAAGAGGATTTCCTGGTTTACTCCAGCCTCTGCGCCCGTCCCTCTAAGTGCCTGCTTAATGGGTCCCACTGGGTTGCTGGGCACCTGTATTTTACTTTTGAAATTGGACATGATCACCGAGCGTGAAAGCCCGGCACGTGTGGCTGCAGTGGGAACACCTGGACCGGGGGAGGACCAATGGGTCCAAAGGGAAGAATCCACCGGTATCCAAAAAACTCAGAAGAAAGGCTATGACCAGCTTCATAGACAGCTGGATCAGCGCTCCAGGAAACTGCCGCCCTCCCACCCAGCGCGTGGTCATTTTACTGACCACACTCACCGGGGGAGTTCCCGAGCTCCCCGTGGGAACGACAGGGCACCAAATGGCCAACACGCCGAACTCACGCTCGAAGAGCTTCCGCCTCAGTAAAACCACCGGACTGTACTGTAAGGCAGATCGCTGCAGGACACGTACCCGGATGGCCTGGGAGCTGAGAGGGAGAGAGGAGACTTCCTGGCAGCAGGACCGGAGGTGGCCGTGAGGGTTGGGGGAGACGTCATGTGGAGGGAGCAGGGAGAGGAGGATTCCAGAAGGCCTAGGGCGGGCAGAGGTAATAAAACCAGCTGCCTCTAGAGTTCACGGACTCGTGCATCATCACATCCCTTGTTGTTTTAATCACCACGGGGATCCTGCGACGCGGTCATTATGGCCCCTCTGCCCGTGAATGAGGACACGATGGTAAAGGTCACCTGACCAAGAACACGCCGCCGTGCGGGGAGAGTTCAAGGCACTATTTTCTGCACCTAAATCTGCTCCTTCCACACCAGCAAAATGCTCTTAAAAAGCACAACAGGCTTGGGGCTGGCGCGGGGACAGCGGGCTCCGAGGGCATAGAGGGCAAGAGCTCGGGACTCCGTCCTGGGCCCCGAATGACTCTGTGCTGAGTCAGTGTGTTGCTGCCTCTCCAGCCTATCGGTGACCAAGGCAGCTCTTCCGAATGATCATTCTGGCAGCGACGGGGAGAAGGCACTGGAGGGAGGAGAGGCTAAGAGCGGGCCCAGCGATTCAGCAGAGGAGCCACAGGACAAGGGGCAGGGTCGCCGAGGGCTCCAGACGCCCAGCCCTAACGCCTGCGGAGCGGGCAGCCGCCCAGCGATGTCTGCGAGGAGATCAAGAAAAAGGAAAGAAACAAGAACTGTCTCTAAATTAATCCTGAATCAGCTTCAGTGGATAAAGTAAATACAGGAAGCAGCCCCGAGAAGAGAAAATAGGATATACTAAAATGGAATTAGGAGCCTGGCATTGAAGACCGTGGAGACTGGCCCCAGCCCAGCTGCTGCCAGCTTGTGCGCGAGTTCCCGCCCCCCCACACCCCCCACCCCGGCTTTAAATACTCAACGGGGGTCCCGGAGCCAATCGGTGTCGGACCTGTCAAAGCTGACTGCTGGAATAAAAATGGAAAGGCCGAGTGGCAGCCGTAACATGGAATTTCCTTGTTTTTATTAGTTTAAGGCTCTTAAAGAGTAACTTTTACATTGGGGAAAACTTTTCAAATATGTACTACTTGAAACTTAGATCCAGTTACTTCTCACATGTTTTCAATCACTCCGCTTGCCAATTTTACTAGTTATCAAAAGACATTTGTGGTTTAAAAGCAGGGGAATGGGCTTCCCCCTCCCAGTACATCTGCCCTTCCCGGGGTGACCTCAGCCCGCTGGATCCCTAAGCCGGCCAGCTGCCAGAAAGGGCTGACGGGCCAGCCCGGGCTGTGCTACTGGATCTCACAGCTGGAGGAGGAGGACGACAACGGTTCAGTTCCCAGCACCCACACTGCAGGGACACCTGGGTAAGGATTTTTTTTTTTTTCCCCCAACAAAAACTGGTAACATCCAGCTTTGTGCATTACTGTAGCTACACGGATATATCCAGGAACGGGAGTTGGTTACTCAATTTTCAGTTCCTACAGCTAAACCTCTGGAGGTCTGGCGATGATCATAGGGCTGGTCGGGCTACCTTCTGGCGATCACTCAACACGGAACCTGGGCGGCCAAAGACCGAACCGCGCGCGATGACCCATGATCTTTAAACCAGCAAAACGGCACAGGCCTCACCCGTTCACCACTGGAAACAGTCTAATAAACCAAGCGCTGACCTCCAAATTCATCAGGAGCCCCTTGTTCCGTTCTCACCGTGTTGGCCAAGCACAGGCTGGAGTGGCTAAGCTTCCAAGGGTGGCAAACCACACAGCCGTCTCCAATCAAATGACGTTCAAGTCCGTGCCGTCGCCCCGGAGGACAGAGGCAGTTTGAAACCTCATTAAGAACAGAAGGAAACATGCACAGGTGTCCTAAATAGCTGGCGTGGTATCAGCTCAGAGCGAGGCGCACTGGGTGCACGGGCTGGGAGAAGGCTGACTGCCCCCTCCATGCACTCGGTACTCCACGCTCGGTATCATGTGCTCGACTTACAGCTCCTTCCCGTCCACTCGGGGGCCCCGTGGAGGCAGGATGCCTCCTCCCGGGGCCAGGCTGCCTCTCTGTGGCATCAAGGATAAATAATACGGACTCCTCAGGTGAGAGCCCTGGGGTGGCAAACAGGCTATGGGTCTGTACATTTCTAGCATGAATATGTCCTTCCCCACAAATACGACAAAAAGGCAAACAAATGCTCTTAAGCGGAAAAACTTCAGATGTAGTTTGTTCGGCACGGGCTCCAAATTCCCGGCATAAACATTTATTTTTAATCGAGCTGCATTTTTTTTTTTTTCATTTAAAACCTGTTAATTCCATGACTGAGAATTCATCAAGTTTCAGACTGGAATTAATTTTAGCAACTGCTTTATACCAAAAATATTAGTAGATGTGGCTGTGTAAGCGGCCGGCTTCGCACACTGTCATTGAGAAGTCTGCGCGTTCACAATGCTCTCAGAGAGTGTGGTTCACGCCGACAGAGCCGAGTCTGGAAGCTGGTGAGCTCCATTTCCTCCCGAGGAGCCCGCGGAGCTGGGGAAGCAAGGCTGGCCATCTGTCCACCCGCCCTTCTTACACAAAACTGACCATGCCCTTCCTCTGTCCCCTCCCCACTTAGGGTGGGGACAATCCCCGCACACACCCAGGTGCCTTTCACCAAATGCATATGGGTTACACACCTACTAGGGGCGGGAGGCTATCCCCACAGTGACTGGTGTGTGACAGCAGGGACACCTGCCCACCTGCTGACCCTCTTTCGAGAACTTCACCCTCGCGGACAGCTGTGCTCGCCTGGAAGGCTGCCTGCGTGGGTTAGGGCCCGCTCAGGAGGTTGTCGGCTGTGCTCTACTCTCCTAAGACAGGTATCCTGCTTCATTTTATTGGTGACACGAGCAAATGTGGCCCGATTCCTCAAACGCTGGGCCACCAGCGTCACCGCCACAATTAGGCAACAGCAAGCACATCTGCATCGATTCTGCCTAAAGACTTGATCCCAGTGACATCTCTTAGAGGGGAGCTCCGACCTACAGATCACTGTAGGGGCCACTCGAGCCCCACACTGGGAGGGCTCAGAATTTCAGGGGCCTCGGTCCTTCTCCGCAGCTATCTTAAGAAAGCAGGTTCTCCTGCCACTCGGAGGCTGAGCCCAGCCCGGGCCTGGGAGAGTCACCCAGTGAGGCTTATCGACACCTCTGCCCACAGACGAGCACAGGCCCCACACAGCAACGTCAAAGTCTTAGGTTCCTCTTTTCCAAATAGAATCCAGAGCCGATGGCCCCAGTCTCTTCCCTGGCACTCCGGTCCCCAAAGGTGGCCAGTACCCAAGCCAGGCTCAGCCCAGCGACTGGGCTCTGATGGCTTTGCGCGGGGCTGGCCTCGCGGACGCGCTCTACCCCCTCCTGCACATCTCCAGGAGGAGCATCTCTCATGTAATTTCTCAAACGTCCAGCATCTAAGGAAGCGGGAAAGCTGACGTGGCTCAGCCAGGGACAGGCGCTTGGCGCACGGGGCTCAGCAAGGCTGCCTCCCGGCTCTTTGGGGACCAGCTCCCGCTCTGCGCACGGGCGGTATCCGGATGGGGACAGCCCAGAGAAGCCAGCTCTAGGGCTACAGAGCTTATCTGAGTTTAACAGTCAAACCAAGTCCTCCTCTTCAGGGCTCTTAGTCCAAGATCCCCCCTTAAGGAGCTTAAACGGCTCCCCTCCCCGGCAGCACCGCGCCCCACGGGATGATTGATCCATGAGAGTTTTATTTAGGACCAGCACTAAAGCGTGCCGTTACTTATGAATCCGAGGGCCTGCGAAAGTCCAAAAACGGCCCTGCAACTCGATTCTATATCACCAAAGCGTTTCCAGCTGTGAAAGCCTGGGCCACAATTCCGAATGGAATGCTGGTCACACCTTGCCTAACTTTCTGGAGAATCATGATACATCTAGACTTGTTAGCTAATTAAAAACGGGCGGGGGGAAGCCCCAACAGAGTCCCCCCATAAGACATTTTCCTACCTGGCAACCTCACCACGGTGACGAGGCAGGGCCCCTGTGCAACCTCACGAGTGTGCAAAGCACACGCAGGGGCCCGGACGGCAGCACGGACGTCGGCGCGAAGAATGTGCCGCTTATTTACAACATCTCCAAAGCGTTTCGGGCCTAACTTGAATATATATTTTGCACAGTACCAAAACTTTTAAATATCCACAAGAAGATTTCATTTTTATAGGCAATAAACATTAAATCTAAAGGACTGGAACATAAAAAGTGTTTTAATACCATATAAATCACCTTTCCCTAGACAGACTAAATCTCTGAAGGTTTTAAGGACTGCAATATAAATTTTTATGGCAAATTATCTACATAGAAATTATCTGCATGAGATGCACTTTCATCCCTCTTTCTCATTTACATAGTGCTGACAATCTTTTCCATCACAACAGCCCATCCAGTCTGGGGACGCGAACGGACAGGGGGACAACGAGAGCTCGAGCCAGGCGGGGATCTCCCCTTCCTTCTTTCGGCCGATTGTCGGCTCCTGATGCAACTAGGTCTTGTCTGTTCTTCCACAAAAGTCTCAGGCTAACCCACAGCCCAGGGTGGTACGGCCGCCCCAACGACGGAAAGAACATTTACAGGCTGAGCCCCAGACACGCTTCCTACCGAGCTTCTCCCGGGCCAGTGGCCAACCTGCCCGATGCCACTGGAACCGGTGGTTCTATGAACTTTCTATTTGCCGGGCAAGTATTTTGCATGTGGTTTTGTTTTCTAGGTTACCGTTTTAAAAGGAATCCCAGGGACGCCTGGGTGGCTCAGTTGGTTAAGCGGCTGCCTTCAGCTCAGGTCATGATCCCAGCGTCCTGGGATCGAGTCCCACATCGGGCTCCTTGCTCGGCAGGGAGCCTGCTTCTGCCTGTGCTTGCTCGCTCTCTCTCCCTCTCTCTCTGACAAATAAATAAATAAATAAAAGGAATCCCAATCGAAGTAGAAATTAGAGGACCGTCCCATCAGAGAGGAAAACATGACCATGTTATCAACCACCATTTTACTGTATCAGTGAATTATACAATTTACAGCCTGCCCCGCAAAATGCAAGGACACTGAGAGTTTCTATGCCCTCCTAGAGTTCTTTTCTGGTAACAAAACAAGAAAAAGTGGCAAACATGCCTGCCTTCTGGCCCACTATTAATCTTGGCCAGCCGTCTGAAGAAGGAACAAGAGAAAAGGTTTTCTGGAAATATTCTCCCTATTGGTTTTATCCGTATAATAAATATTTTTTTTTTGTGCCTTTCATCTAGGAGAGTTTTAGGCCCTTTAATGGTCTAAAAATTTAAATACAGCTCTCCATCACATTCTTGCAGGACCTAATTAAACACAAATAGATTTAGCACCACAGAATTCTGCACAAGAAATGAGAAGAAAAGAAGTATTTTGGCAAAGGGGCACCGATTTCAACTGACTCCAGCTCGGATGTAGAAGCATTAACGACCGACTGATGGAAAGGGAAAGTACACTTTAACAGCATTTTTCAATTAAACAGTCACTTTCTCATGGAATAAAAATCCACATAGATTTTTAGGCTGCATATAACACAGTAATGATGAGCCCATTTCCTCTGGCTCATTACAAAATTTTCTTGTTGAAGTGGCAATTTCTGCCCTGGTCGTCTAAATGAGGGTAATTAGAAGCCCACAGTAAGCTTTGAAAAACAGAACAACCCAAAGACACTGCGGAGTATGGTACCACAAACACTGTGCTTTGCAAATGAAGGAGGCAGCATTTTCTCTCCAGATTAAAAGACACTTGCCGCCAACTACCAGCAGCTTGTGTAATCTTATTTAAAATGTGCTAAAGCATTACGCCACTTCACCAAATGGTAGGAAAAAGGAGCAATACTGAACCTAAAATGAAAAGAATTGGACCAACGCGTTGCTTCTAGGTGTCATTTTCTCAAGAAGCGCGCCATCTCCACTTGCCATCGGTCAGCTCAGAGCAAGGAAAGGGACAGGACGACAGGACGTGGGCAGCCTCACCATTTGAACTCATGTAAGAGACGGTCCTGGGCTCTGACTCACTCAAGGATCTAGTGAGTCTCCTGCCTCTGCTGTGTCCCTCTGCGGGGACAAAGAGCTAAAACGGGCACCACCCTCTGCCCACATGGGGCTTCTAGTCCAGAGTCTATGTGAAGCAAAACATGACCACCCGGTTCATCAAGAGCATTAGCGACAACAAAGCCGTACAAAGAATTCGCTCTCACGGTTATGGACACCACGCAATGGAGAAGAAGACTAAGAAAAAAAACGAGCAGATGTTCTCCATACAGAAATTCAACACCCACATCAACTGGTTTAAAAAGCAAAATGTCACAATTTATTTTGAATTTAGGGGGAAAAATAAAAATAAAGGACTGCTGCCCCAAATTTAATATTTGAATCCAATAGCCCCAAATTTGGGATTCAAATGCTTCTAGCTCCGTGAATCCTTCCCCGTTCTCCCCTGCACACCCTCTGTGGCCACACGGCACGTTCTGTGCGGTTTTCAGTTATGAGCGGGTCTTCCGGGCCCTACTGAGCACAACTCTAGGAAACGGGACTGTCCTATGTACCCTTGCACTCCCCACAGCGCCCAGTGCAGGTCAGAAGTCCGTGCCCATCACTAAGTGACTCTTGGCCCAACCTGCCCTCTCTGTGGAGCTCATTCTCGACAGCCGACTTCCCTGGCTTGGAGTTCTAAATAATGATTAAACAAAGTGCATTTGGCGTCTGCATCGAGAGTTAAACATCTCTGCGAACAGAATCACACGACCTATAGTAATTCTAAAAGATACCTCCGTAGGAAAGGGTTGGAAACGCGATGCAAAAGCATTTTTTTAAAAAAAGCAAAAAAAAAAAAATTCTGCTAAGCGATCTAACACGAAGAACTAAGGCATCCTACTTAAGTGACAAAAGAAGAGTCGAAAATAAGAAGCAAGTGGCAGCTTAAACAATGTCAAACCACACTTGAGAAATAAAAAAAGATCTCACGTTAGCGGGTCAAGTGAAAAGGCAGGCGGCAGTGACCACAGCCAGAGAAAGGTCTGAGGTTACCCTGTCCAGTTCATTAAGCAGAGAAGGATTTAAAAACCCAAATAAATGCTATGCAGAAAACAGCAAAGTAGATTTGTGTTCCAGCAGCGGGAGAAGCCACACAGAGTAGACTCAAGCTGCTACTTTCCCAACCAGACTGTATATACGTTTTATAAAGGGGCCCTTCGCTCTGCCCTGTACAAACCCACAAAAGTGGCAACTTGAAATCCCAAGGCACGGGTTTCACTCTGATCCCAATCCATGTAGGGCAGGGCTCGCTGCCAGGTACTCTGTACCCTCCAGCCCTGACTCCTGCCCAGGACAGAAAGCAGGCTTGGCTGTCCAGTCAGGTTGGACCCAAGGCAGGAGGGAGGGAGGAGATGGGGGGCAAGAGCCCTCCTGCCAGCCTGCTCTGACCCCCAAGCTCTCTTGTCTCCATTTCAGTCACTGTCTGGGATTTTGTTATTTCTGGAACTGATGCCCTGCCCTTTCTCTCACCAGTGCCCGCTTACCCCACTGCCAGCATGGGGGTCCCTGCTCTGAGCCCACAGACCCCCCTGGTACCCCAGCTCTTTAGGTCTCTGCCAGCTTCACGGCTCCTCCTGTCTGTCTGCTATCCCACATCAGGCCGCCCTGGTGCTACAACCCGTTCATCGGTGACCACAGGTTTTCCCTTAGACTTTCTTCTTTCAGTCCTTGCCTGCCCCTGGCTTGCCCTCTCCCCAAATCACCTGGGACGCCCCACCACACACCAGAAGAAACAGTTTTACTGTCAGGGCAGCTGTGCCTCTGCTACAGAGACCCCGATATCCCATCTAAGCTGAGCAGGGGCAGGAAAGCTTGGAATTCCAGAAAACAGAGCATCTCCCATCATTATTTATTAAAGCCTAGTTTCTGCACCCCACGGGCAACCAGCAGTATGATGTCTGCAATGGCAGGGTTCCTTCTAAGAAATTATTTCCTGAGCACTTCACATGCACTGGATGTTTCAGGAAGAGGAAAGTGCTACTCTTCTCGAGGCGATTTTATGAACACTTTAATGCTTAAAGTTTAAAAAAAAAAAAAAATCAAAAAAATTTTTTAAAATTTAGAAACCCAAAAACTAAAGGAGGGAGGGGAAAAAACAACCCAAAAGCTCATGTGTACCCAGAAACAAAGTTGTGGTACAGAGATCAAGGCACTGGATTGGAGCAAGGGGGTGACTCTTCCATACCCCATCCTGGGGGGCGGGGCGAGGGGTGCATGGGGGTGGGGGCAGGATTCTCTGAGCATCGATTTCCTAATCTTCAAAACATGGGTGACAGCAAGTTCTGTGAGGTAGGGTTTTTGGGAGAACCGATTTGATTCAGTGAACTTGAAGGACCGTCTCCTATGCGCCAGACCCTGGGGAGAAAGGAAAGACGGAGCCTCGTTTCTCCGTCCCTCCAGTTTAGGAAGTTTGATCTCCACGGTGAACAAGAGACTCAGGCTGACTATACAGACAGGGAGAAAGACAGTAAACCACTAGGCGTTAAACACATTTATTTATAAGTAAACGCGAATATACGGAGGTACGTAAATCTGAAAGCAAACAGGAATGCAGTTAAGAGCCAGTGGAATTAAATGAGATGAAGCACAGTGTCCAGCAACAAGGGAAACATTTCAAAATGTCCAGTGTATGCCCCTCAGCGAGTTTTAGCCTGGGTGTGGGACGTGTTCTCCTGGAGTGAGCCTACCAAGGTTCCCATGACCGCTGAGCTGCACGTAAACCAAAGGACACCTAAGAATTGAAAGCACCTAAGCAAAATCAAGGTCATTTTCATCCCCAGATGCTGTTTGGTTTTGGTTTTCCAATCCCTGGATACTAAGAGTAGGGAATGCCGTTGAAGAACAGACCCTAGAGGAAGTCGCAGTTTTGGTGGCTTGTACCACACGGTGGCTATGGGTTCTGTCCTGCCCACTGGCTCCTCCTCGAGGCCCCCTTCAGCGCCAAGGGGCATCTGTGGCCTGGAGTTCAGGCAGGCAATCCCAGGGCTGGTACCGGTGTCCTGGGTGGCTCTTTGTCAACACACAATTCAGAAGGAAACGGGCAGAGGAGAAATGGCACTGGTCCTGACATTCCAGAATCTTCCACTCATGGAGCTCCTTTAAAGCCTCACTTCCAGCATCCACCAGGTCAGAGGGGACTCCCAGCAGTGCAGGGACCCCATTTGTAAGAACATCTATTCTTGGGCACAACTGTTTTCCTGGATCTGTGCTTGGGACGGGGCAGGGGCCACACCGCGGCTGAGTCTTGGCTCCTTCTGGCACCATGGAGCAGCATTAAACCCTGGCCGGCTGGAAAACGTTGTAGTTCCCGGGCCGCGTCCAAATCACAACGAGGTGAAGGTGACCCAGAGCCAGTGGAGGAAAGGGACAGGAGTGGCCATGTGGGGCCTCCTACAAAGGCCAGAGCCTGCCTGACCTCCACACCCCACCCCCACCCTGGCTGCAGCATTCTTGGGGTCAAAAATCCAACCAACTTCAGCGGGGCTGGGGTGGATACTTACAAGATCAGGACTTTCCAAATACACACCACCCGTGGGGGGCCTCACACTGGACTAAGTTTTCAGTGGGCGGTGGGGGGAGGGCTGTGGGCGGGGCTCCCCACAGTCACGTACGGAGTGTGCCTGAGCAAACAGAAAAGCCAGCACAAAATGCCAGAGCCCTTTTCAAGAGAGGTCCCTGCAGGCACCCGAGGCTGGGACTGACATGTGACAAGGTCTCTGGGCTCACAATGGCACAGACATTCGGGTCAATCAGGAGACAGAGAGGCCTGGGAAACTTCACCTGCCACTCGCAGTGTCTTCAGGGAGGTGGGGGGGAGGGGAGCACAGGGACCCCGGACCAGAACTGCCACCTGTGCCTCACTTTCCTCCTGGTGAGGACTGACCGAGCTGGCAGACGGGAAGAGCTTAGAACAGTCCCCAGCACGCAGAGGAGATATTCCACAAGCCTGAGCCACTATTATTATTCCTTGATGCCAACGGTCTCATCAGAAAGAGGCAGGAAAATATCCTTGGGTGGCAGGGATTACCTACTGGCTAATTCACAAGATACGAGAGGAAATCTCGACAGCGCTGAGCTGGGTCTTGAAGGACAAGACAATTCTGCGGTCTTCGATGCCTTCCCTCTTCCCCTCTGGCCCACCGGAAGAACTGCCTCTCCCAGCGTCCATGCAGAGGCCCCGAGACCTCCCTACTGACCGTCCTCATTGACAAGTCACTCTCATCTCTGCCCCAACGCTGCCCGGGGCGATGTGGCACTAGCCCCCCGCCTGACCGGAAACCCTCCCTGAGCAGGGCACCCCCGTACCTGAAGCTATCCACGCTCCTCGGGAAACTGGAAGACTTCTCCCCGCCCCCGGCCCAAGGAAACAGACCTCAAAACATTGGCCACACGAAAGGCTCGTGTGTAAAAATAATTCGGTTCAACCAATATTTCCGCTACATGCAAATCACAGACCCGGGCCCTGCGAAGGCACACGCAGACAAAAGCGGAAGAAGCTGGTGCTTCAAAGTTCCTGAAAGCCAGTGAGGAAGTAAGGGGACCAGAGCGAGAGGAACCCTTTAGAGAAGAGCATTCTGCGGCTCTGGCATCACCACAATTAGGCAGAAGCAGAGCCCAGGATTCCAGAAGGCAAGGGGGAAAACAGCTTCGAATCACTGAAGATCTCATTAGAACAAATCCCCTGTTTATCCAACATCTGTGGTGTCACTATGTAAATATCCATTAAAGTGCCAAATCAAGTATTAAGCACTTCTATGCTAAAGTCAATGTTCTATAATGCACAGGACTTTGCAAAAAGAAGGGGGGGGAGGACATTAAGCAGAATTAACAGTAATCCATGAAATTGACAATCACGTGCACTTCTGTCTCAAAGCCCCACCTATTAGCTCTTTTGGCTCCGGGAGGCCTGCTTTCCCAGGCACTCCGCACGGGACACGGTGAGGATGGCGCTACAGGCCTTAGTTAATCACCTGTCCAAAGCGGCACCGGGTCTCTGAGATGAGCACCCACTCCCCGCCGCACCCCTCCCTCAGGAGCGCAACACCTTCCCCACCCCGTCTACGAACTTGCACTGGGGCAATTACTGGAAAGAAAAAAGCACATATCAAACCGTGGGAGAGGAACAGCAAGGAGTTCTGGAATCAGATTATTTCTGGGAATCCGTCAGGAGGGCGCTTTTGACTATAGATAAGATGAGGGATCTCGAGGTCTGTGGCCAGGGACCCCATTCCCCCGAATTTCTCAATAGCATCTGGCACACGGTGGGGCCTCTCTAACATGAGCTAATAAAAGCACAACAATAAACAGAAGTAGCCTTCTGAACTAAAGCCAACTCTGCCTGCAAGTACATATTATAAAAATCTCACGCAAGCCAACAATTCCTATATTATGCTAGTTTCATCCCAATATAATTTCAATAGCTCTATTGTAAAGCGAAATTACTGGCAGGGTTCTGATTAAAAAGATGGCAACATTCCGCATTCAGACCGTGTGACAGACTTGCCCCATAATATAAATAACTTGATTAAAAAATAAAAAATCAGGGTGATGAGCACCACTCCTACACACACAAAAGTCGGTGAGATATGAAGATTAAATGAACAACCATCCCCATCAGTGTCTCTGATTTTAAAAACGGAGCCTGTGAGGCTGAGGTTGGGAAGCTGTCACTGATCTGGACTCTCTAGTCCCCGGGTTCCAGTGACTCAGGGCTCTGCACACATTCCCGGACAAAGGGGACGTCCCACCACACAGAGGTGCTGTTTCTTAGAATATGCTTCCAGAAGCCTGTGAAGGCTTTATTCCTGAGTCTCAAACCCCAGGACAACCTGCGGTGGGGGCGTCCGAGCCTCCCGAGACTCCAGAGGTCACCAGGTCATCACGAAAGGATGATTCTGATCGCGGAGCTGGGCTGGGAGCAGCAACCGCTCACACGCCCCTGGGCCGGGGCCTCCAGGCACAGGCGCCATCCGCGGCTGCCATCCTGAGCGCCTACAGGCCTCGCTGCACGGGGTCCCGGGTTTCAAAGTAAAAATGTGATGACGGAGGTCACCACACTCATATTCTGCGTGGGAGACCAGGGAGGGCAGGCACCCTGGCTTGCTTTCCACGCACAACTTCCTTTACGATTTCCTTCTTTCTACGATGAAGTTGCACTGATGGGTATTTGACGATCCCCTCAAAT
Source organism: Mellivora capensis (assembly GCA_004024625.1). Classification (NCBI taxonomy): domain Eukaryota; kingdom Metazoa; phylum Chordata; class Mammalia; order Carnivora; family Mustelidae; genus Mellivora; species Mellivora capensis. Next base: position 34,752 of record PISX010013077.1, on the reverse strand, counting down.
TTCCTTTTTTTTTCCCCAATTTCAGGAAAATAGGTCTCTGATAAGAGACACTTACACTAAGTAGGCTAACTTGCAAAAGCTCTGTGTGGGGGCGGCTCCGCGGTGTTCACGTCAGCTGGCCATCCGCCCTCCAGCAGGGACTCTGGGCGACTAGCCCCGGCTGCTTCACTGAGTCGGTGGGCTGACTTACCACACTATGCTTACTTATTTACTAGCCGTATCAGCTTCCTCCACTCGGAGGGCAGCTCCTGGTGCTGGATCTCACTGGGCTCCCGACGTGGGCCACATGCACTGGGCAGTGGGAAGCCTGGGCTCTCATCCCCCGACCCTGCGAGGTAGTCACGGGGAGTGACGTGGTCTGGCTCCTCCCTGCCAAGCACTGTGCTAATAAGCACTGTCCCCAGGAGCCTTCCCCTCATGGACACCCCACCTCCACCCTAGGTCCTAGGCCCTTTCTCAGACAAGGGACACTGGCTCAGAGATGGCGAGATCCAGACCCCTGGCCCCACAGCCGGGGCCTGGCTAGCTCTGCCAGGTTTCTGAGCCAACCTCTCCATTCCCAGGTGGCCCGCCTCTCCAGGAGGCAGGGACGAGGCTGTCCCAGATGCTGGTCAGGACTCGGCACGCTCTGCCACGGTGTTTTCCCGCGGAGGTCTGCCCAGCCCAGGCGAGGGCAGGTGTGGCGTCCATGGTCCTCCCCGTTGTAGGGAGCCTCCCCTGGGCTCAGGGCCTGGTGCCAAGGGCCACAGTGGACGGTCAGGACCAGCAAGGGCGTCATCGTCGCTGCAGCCCCTTGTCCCGCCAGCGCGCTGCTCAGAGAACAGGGGCATGCAGCCCCCGTTTCTGGAAATAAGCTTCAATGTTAGACTCAGACTATGATTCAGTTCTGTTGTGACAAAATGGCGCGGCCGTCCTGTGGAAGTGCGGGAAGGAGCCAACGTCACGATCACCCCCCACCACCTCCCGTCTTCACAGATCACCCCTTCCCCCTGCTCCCTTCAAGGAAGTTTCTGGACGCCCAAGGGACACAGAGTTGTTCGTTCCCCTTTCTTTGCAGACAGAAGCCCCGATCACATGATTCGGTGGCCCAACAGGTTCTGTCAAATTGCTGAAAAGGCAGAAGAAATTCCTGACAAATCGGGAGAGTCAGAAAATCAATTCCCAAATGCCATGTAATTCACGGACAAGCCCACCGGGGCATTAGGACTGAATGGGAGCGGATTTCTGCTCTTAAAAAAGGACCAAGATAAGAGCAAGAAACATATTTACATTTTGCCTGCAGACCGGGCTGGAGAGCCCGGTGAGCAGGAGTAATGAGAACAGCCCGTCACAAACAACTCGGGCCTGCCAGCGATGAAAATTAATGGGAAGGTAAAGAGCTTCTTTTGATGCTGGAAGAGCTCCAGTAAAAACTGGTCTGTACATGGGAACACGGTGTCAGACTAAGAGAGAATCAGCTTGTCTGACTTGTGGTTTTCTTGACAACATTCATCTTCTCTTGGCCTGATACAGGGCAATTAGTGCTTGTCAGCTGAATCATGTGTTATTAAGATCATTCAGGCATTTTTTAATTACGGTTAGCGAGACAGACAGTAATGAGATCTCAAGCAACTTGAACTTCCCACTTCCTGTTCAGATAAATCTTAAGCTGCCTTTTTTTCCCCCCTCTAGTAATGTTTCAAAAGAATTGTTTATTCCTGCAGGTAGGTACAAGCCTGCCGGCCCTAGCTTCCCCTACTCCACATAAAGCATCGCCTGCTGGGGGGCACCCCCAAATCAATCAGGCAAAGACACCTTTCTCAAACACCTGCTCCCTCTGGTGGGACATGGGGCAGGCAAACCTGGCTCGAAAAAACGCTCGTCACCCAGGATTCTGTTCTGGAGCCCGTCCTGGATCTGCAGAGCTCCCCGCGGCAGGCAGGCCCCCCGCTCGGCCTGCTTCTCTCCCGTCCCTGAAGGGTCACAGCCTGTGCCTCAGCTGCCAGGAGCCCCAGTCCTCGGTCCAAACCCAGCTCTTCCCCCTTAGCTCTTCCAATCACGGGATGCCAAAACCCCAGGAAGGCATAAAAATGATTTAATTTGCTTTTATTGTCTATATTTCATTCTATTTGCCTTTAAATTAACAATTCGCAAAAAGGTTAGAGTACAGTATCTGTTTCAGCTTGAGCCCGGGTTCATAATTTTTGTCTTCTTAAATGCTCCCTTTACGTCGATATTTCATTGAGGGAGTGATTTCCTTTCCTGGGAGATTTCAAATTTTTATGGTCCCAGTTCTCCCTCTTTATACAGCCAGGAGCCAACGTGACTTCTGAGCTATTCCTGGCACACCATCTGTTTCTTTACGAGGCCAGCGAGAGGGGTCTGGGGGACGCACGATAAGGAGGAAAGGCCCCCCAAAGCCCACTCCTGCGGGGGCCGTGCACCCGCCTCCGAACTCGCTGAGCAACGGTCCATCCGGGGCTGGTCGTTTCTAGGGAATACGGACTTCGGAAAGTCCCACAAGCAGCTTCAATCACCAGTCAACACGCTGAAACAGAACTTTCTGAAGGCAAGTTCTCCAAACCTTATGACCCATCCCTAGCAGTATTTTTATGAAAGCCATTTTTAAAAATCCTTGTCCTAAGTTTGTTCAAAATGTTCCTTCCAGTGGAGCACATTATATAATGCATTCTGGATATTCTTGTGCTTTGGGTCCTGTGTGCCTTCACTTGTTTTTTGAAAGCAAGCCTTTTCCTGTAGGCTTTTATACAATCCTAGACCAGCGTGCGCCGCAGTCCAAACACATGTCCCTTTCTCCCCGCCCCAGAAAGTCACCTTTCCCTTCCAGCCCGAGTTGACTCCTGTTCGTTACCACCCGCCACCGAGGTTCATGAGTGGGGGAAAGTGAGAGCCTGATTCTACAGTCCCACACGTGCACACACGTCCCCCGATGCAGAGGTGGCCCGTGCTGAGTGACTACAGCTCACCCAGCTGCTGCCTTCTGTGGTCACTGCGACGCCACCTCTGGGCAAGGACGGACCCTACAGGGAAACCAATGCCCGCGTCTGGAACTGAACTGGGGGCCCTACAGGCAGCCCACTTAAGCATCCAGGGAGCCCACTTTTGTCTTCCAACGAGGTGAGGCCACGGAAAAAGCAGACCACACTGGATCTCGGTAGGTCTCTCCCCTGAGCCGGGGGAATCCGTGGTGGGGGTCCCCCACTGCCCGAGGAGCCCGCGTGCTGGGCCTCGGGGATCGGGCCTCTGGAATGGGAGACAGCAAGCCCAAGGAAACACTTAAACCCACTGGAGCCATGGTAAGACCAGTTTCATCCAGGTAAGCCCACCATGGCGTAATACCAGGTTCATCTAGGTAAGCCCATCTTCGTCAGGTAAGCCGGGCCTCACCCAATAAGACCACCATCAGGTAAGCCTGGCCTCATCCAGGTAAGTCCACCCTCATCCAGGAAGAAGCTAACAGCCCCTGAGAAAGAAACCTTGAAATGCCAATGGTTAGAATTTGCTAGAAGAATAGAGCAGAAAGTTACAGTGTTTATAAGGGCCAGAAACCAGGCAGAAAAGAAGAAAAGAGGGAGGGATCCATCCTATTTTCAGTGTCCTTGCACAAGGCGGCATTTGTACATTAAAGTTATCAGGAAGGGACACCAGAAGAAGCAGGAGGGAGTCGAGGTCACCCGAAGCTACCAGGTGGTGCCCTGTGTTCCCACCAGCAGCCCACATGACCTCTCCTGGGCTCAGCTCGACAGCACAAGCCAGCCCTGGGGGACATTGTGCCTTCCAGGAGTTTGAAAAAGCCCTGAAATACTACATAGGTTTGTGTCACTTACACGGAATGGATAAGGCCAGGACGCCCCATGAGAATGCACAGGCCTCCTATCCTCACAAGAGTTTGAAGAAAATGGTTCCTTCTCTTTAAAAAGGCTGTAAGCGGGGCGCCTGGGTGGCTCAGCCTGTTACGCGTCTGCCTTCGGCTCAGGTCATGATCCCAGGGTCCTGGGATCGAGCCCCACACTGGGCTCCCTGCTCAGCGGGAAGTCTGCTTCTCCCTCTCCTACTCCCCCACCTTGTGTTTGCTCTGTCAAATGGATAAATAAAATCTTTAAAAAAAAACAAACACAAAACCTATAAGCTTCTGGTTCATCCTTTTTCTATTAACAGCATCTTAAAAAATTAATTCTATTAAAAAGCATCCGTTTGTTTTCATGGATGGGCAACCACACTGTTTTGAACAGAACCACACGAAGCCTAGCCAGGTCCCAGCTAGAGGGGCACCCCCCCACACCCCCGGCCCCCAGGGCACGGCCGGCTGCAGGGGACCGGATGACAGGCTGCGGTCACGTATGGCCTTCGGCCCCGCCTACATTTTGTCAGCCTCAGCAGCCACCACTTGGGTTCCTCCAGCTCTGCCCCATCAGAATGTTTGCTTCAAACACCATTTCGCTCAACTGCTAGTACCTGTTGCTTGCTAGTGGTGAGGTCAGTCCCGAAGACTCATTGCTTTTCTGGTCTCACACACCGAAAGCCACTGCCCGGTTCATAAACGGAAGTGGCGCTGTTTCAGGCTGGAAAGGAGGGGAGGAGAGAAAGGGGCGGGGAGGAAGGGAGAGGGGTGGGGGAGGGGAAAGGAGAAGGCAGGGAGGACATCTGCCCACGGTTACCAATGCTACTCTCTCCGCTGACTCCATGATTCCACGTGCACTTACACACTCGCCCGCAGGAGAAGGTAGGTTTGTTTTGCTCTGGTTTCTGCATTCCTTATGTGCATACTATTTGCACAACTGGAATGACCATGAAAGAACTAGAACTCCAGGTGGGCTCCGAGGTGGGGCCATGGGGAACAATGCCGGAGGAAACTTACATGGGCACGTGGGAGTAAGCCGGCAGCACCCGTCAAATTCAGAGATGCCGCTGTCCCTGGACCCCGCCACTCTCCTTGCAGATAAACCTGTCCGGTGTCAAATAGTGTGCGTACGGAGTTCTTCAAAGGGGCGCCGCTGGACGAGCAAAGACTGGAAGCCACCCAAATATCGGTGGGGACCTGGGTACATCCGATATGGCCATCTACAGCATGGACTATCCTGTCGCTTTGAGAGAAAGAGAGAGAGACACACACAGGGAGGGCTAGAAGACAGAATAGTAATAAGCTTCTGTCTCATTTGGAAAGTCTAAGAAACAGTTAATTTTTAAAATATTAAAAAGGGGGGGAGCCTGGGTGGCTTAGTTGTTAAGCGGCTGCCTTCGACTCAGGTCATGATCCCCGGGTCCTGGGATCGAGCCCCACATCAGGATCCCTGCTCAGTGAGCCTGCTTCTCCCTCTTCCTCTGCTTGCTGTTCCCCCTTCTGTGCTCTCTCTGTCAAATAAATAAATAAAATCTTTAAAAATATATATATTAAAAAGGTACATGGGGCTCCTGGGTGGCTCCATGGATTAAGCTGCTACCTTCGGCTCAGGTCATGATCCCGGGGTCCTGGGATCGAGCCCCACATCGGGCTCTCTGCTCAGCAGGGAGCCTGCTTCCTCCTCTCTCTCTGCCTGCCTCTCTGCCTACTTGTGATCTCTCTGTCAAATAAATAAATAAAATCTTAAAAAAAAATAGCTAGACAATGCATACGCTAGACATGCATGACAATGACAATGTCAATGACAATTAGCATGCTAGACAATGCATACGCAGGGGACAGTAACATACAGTCTGGGAGGAAATAACAAGACATTCTGAGAGGATACTCAAAGAAATCAGCAACAGTGGGGGCGGGGAGGGCACAGAGGAGACTTGTCCTAACACCTTATGTTTTGGAACTATGAGATTGTGTTACTTGGAAATAAGTAATACAAGGAATTTAATGCAACTGCTGCTATAAAACTGGCCCAACTTTTCTGGAAAGTTCGGGGTCTATGCACCCCAAGTCTTAAAAATATACTCACACCACTCATTCTGCACTGCTTTTAGAAATTTAACCTATAGAAGTCATCAGACATCAAGAACAATCGTCAAACACACACAGAGACGAGTAGGATGCTTATCCCCACGCCTAAATATAGCAAATGTCCAAAGTACTAAAAAGAGCGGAAAGAGAAAAGGGTCGATTTTATGCAATATGGGGAATACTGTACGATACATAACTTCAACAAGCAGCATACTAATTACCTTTAACTAACACCGAAAGATCTTAACATCACAGCGCACGCCAGGGTGGGGAAAGATCGTTACACAACTGTATCCAAAGCGTTATGCCGCTCACCTAGTTTTCTGTTTACACAAACTAGGTTTCTGGAAGGACCTCCATTCAAACGGGAACAGTAATAGGGTTAGTGGTGACTGGTTTCCTTCTTTCTACTCTCCTGTAGCTGCTTCATTTTTACTAGCATTTCTGACTTTTTAATTTCAGAGATGAAGTTAGTTCCATCTTGCAAAGAAAAATTTAAAAGGCCAAATAGTTGTTTTTTTTTCCTAGAAGGCAAAATGTTTGGGCACCAGGGTGGCTCAGTCGGTTAAGCCTCCAACTCTTGGTTTCGGCTCAGGTCACGATCTCAGGGTCATGGGATCGAGCCCTTCGTCCAAGCTCGGTGCTCTGCGCGGAGTCAGCTGGTCCCTCTCCCTCTGCTCTTCCCAGCCCCATGTCTGTCCCCGCCCCCCAGCATACTCTCTCTCTCTCCCTCTTTCTCTCTAAAATAAGTAAACAAATTTTTTTTTAAAATGTTAAGGCCCACACACTAATGAAGGAAACCCTAAAGGCCAGAGAAAGAAGAGTACTGCGCCAGAGCGGAGACTCTGCACCTGAGATCGTGCGGGGGGGCGGGGGGGCGGGGGGGGGCGGGGGGGCGGGGTCTCCCTTTTACGGGGCCTGACCAGCCCCAGCCCAGGTGTTCTTTCTGTAAGAGGTAGAAGTGGTAAACAGAAACCGGAACCAGAACAGCAAACAACGCCAGGGGCTCGACTGGGGAGTTGAAGAAGCAAAGGGTTTTCATCCTCCCTTCTCCTTCCTTCTATGTTTGGCACAAACAGTTCTTTGGCTTATTATAGGGCAGTGTGACAAAAATACATTCTAACGGCAATTAAACACCATGTCTAACAGCCAAGTGTTTTCGGTTAATAAAGGGCTCTGCTTATAATAAGAGAAATCATTGTCTAATTCAAGGCGGCTGAAATCTAAGCCCTCATCCTGATTTCTTGTGAGTGATTAGGGATACTTTTAAACACAAGGAGAAACCTCACCCCACCAAAGGCATGGCACACACATTTTACTGAATCTGAAAGACTGTGAACTTGTCATCAAAGTGGCCTGGGTTTGGGACCTAGCTTTACCACTTAATGAAACAGTTGCCCCGGGCAAGTTCATCTTTCCAACACCCCCCACTCCTTTCCTTACTGGAGAAACAGAGAGACCCTGATGCTAATGAGTCCCTGGGCAAGACACTGGGGACATGGCAGCAAAGACGACAGGTCCCAATTAACCTTATTTCCCCTTCTTGACCTTTTCCTAAAGATTTCCAACCAGAACTGTTAAACACTAGAATAGTCGAGCCCCTGGCAATGTGGCCAAATAAAGTCTATCAACAGAGGCTACTAATGAACAACACACTCATGCTGGAAGCTCTGGGCTAGGCAGACCCCGTCCAGTGTCAAGAAGTATGAGATCAGGTGCTCTGGAACTCTACTCGGTGATCCCAAATCATTTCATTAGGCTGAAACTGATTCCAATGGTCTCAGCAAGTGATGTCCACCACAACTCAATTCGTCAATTTCGCTTCCATGACCTCGAACCTGCCTTCCCCAGCGACAGATGCCCCGGGTTTCTCCTTCACACGGCCAGTCTGGACGCACGGCCTGGAGGGAAGGTCGCCCTTTGTCAGACAGGGCAGAGCCCAGCCTGTCGCTGACCAGCCCGGGGACGCAGGCCAGCCTCTGGACTTCCCTACGAGAGTCCGGGAGGACTCCGCCTTCCAAAGCGGCGGGCGCCTGGGATCAAAAGGGATCACAATCCGGAGAGTTCCCAACAGAGCCCTGCATGGAGGTGACACGTCATAAATACTTCCTTCCTCCTCCGAGAGTCTTGTTCTTCTCCGCTGCTGTCTGGGGTAACGAGCTGCTGACTAGTACTTAGACGAGAGTCCGACAACTCCGGGGAGCTCAGGCGCCTTGTGTTTCTGCTGCTTTTTAAGATGGAAAGAACACTACCTGCCTTCCATTCACCTCTAAGGATGTTGTCGGGATTAACTGAACGGGGCATATTAAGCTCTTATTTCCTCAGAAAGAGACACTGAGTAAGTAACAGGATATTATTCCATCAACGGCCCGCTTTAATGTCAACCCCCACAACGGGCGCGAAAGGAAGGTACCATTTCCCTCCCGTCCTGATGGCAATAATCCTAATTCAATTAAGCCAGAAATCGCATTCTGAGAAGCATCTCTTATTTCAGGGACAATGGGAAGCCATTCCAGACCCACGGCCTGGATGAAGTTAAATATAATTTAGAGTGTACTTCTGCAGAGGCATCCCGAATATGGCAAGGACTACACAAGGAAATGCAGACATTCACTCCAGCGGTTCGCCTGCCCTCATTTTTCCATAGCAAATTCACCGTTATTGAATAGACACAGTGGCAAGGACCTATTTTTCCACCAAAACGCACCATCCAAAGGAGAAGACACACCTTAGAATTGTGTCCTTAAAATGGAAACAAACCTAGAAAGTGTCATCTACCTTCCCATGTTTAAGATAAGGAAAGAGAAAATAAAATAAGAGAACATAAAGATTCTTCAACAGATACAATTAAAGGCACCATAATTGTAGTATTCCTTCCGTGAGCGAGGAGATGAGAGAAATATACATAAAACACCCCAATGTTGAGAGGTTTAGGCCTTAAGTACAGCAGATCACCATTCACACATTGCTTTATTTTTAACTAAGAGTATATTTCCATCACACAGAAAAGCACAAATTCCTATGTACCTACCACTCAGCTTCATCAAATCTTAACATTCTGCCATCTTTGCCACTTTTAAAGTAATAAAATATATGCTCCTTCTACGCCACTCAGTCCCATTTTCTCCCTCCCCACCCTCCCCAAAATAATCACTTTCCAGAATTTGCCACTTACCTTCCTCAAGAAATCGCTCTGTATTTTCTAGCTCTCCACAAGCCTATCAACAACACGAGGTATGTATGGTTCTGCGCGCTGAGCTCCACAGACACATGCCTGCACCGCGCACACCCATCAGCGGCCTTGCTGGGCTCTCTGCTGCGTGTGAGCGGTCCAGCCGCGTGCGGCCTGCCCTCCAGACCAGCACTGGAGGACGGCCACGCTGCCCCAGGACCCCGACGTGCTTTCCAGCTGTTTCCTCCCGTGTGCTGCCACGACGGTTTCTGCACGCAAGCCCAAGACATCTCTAAGACGGCTCCGCTGTACCAGGGAGCCCTCCACGAGTCACTCCAAGGCAGTCCTTCTGGACTGCACGCCCACCGACAGGACAGAGTTCACACTGAGCCCTTGGGATATTCAGACTTCAGAGGTTGCCACTGTGATGGGTGTATAAAAGGGGGGAGGGGCTTTACTTGGGAAAGCCGTCACCTAACTGGGAACATCCCCTCCTGGTCCTCACCGTGAGACCGGATCACATGGAGCCGAGGCCCCCAACAGACTAAAATTGACCAAGGAGAAGTGCTCAGACAGCCCGTGTGCTGCAGGAATCCAAGAAGAACATGTCAGAGGGGGGACACTGGGACCACCAGCTCTGAGCCCCACCCACACCCCCAAGCCCTCCAAGCAGACAGGGGAGTCCAGCACATAAATATTTACAGAGCTCATATGTGCAAGGCACTAGGCAAGGGTGGTTTTTTGTTTCCCCAATTATTATTTATAGGCTTCAAAAGCACCTATCCTAAAATTACTAAGTACCAACTTTAAAAAAAAAAAAAAGGCAGCCTTATCCGAACCACTTTAATAAGGAAAAAATGAAAACTACCACGAAGAGGAAAAAATCTGGCTAAACCAGCTCTGCCTCTCAAGGTGCTGTCCTACAGCCTCATCAAGATAGCTGTGATGTTTGCCTTTTAGTACATATTCTCAAGGTTTCCTCCAGAAACCATCTGACAAGACTCCCTAGGTGCTCTCACCCATTAATTTTTAGACAAGAGTTCTGCAAAGGGCAGAAAAGAACCAGCCTTGACTGAATTAGCATGCTTTCTTTCCATCCACTGGAACACCCACTCTGGACCCAGAGGTCAACGAACAACACGACCCGCCTGCAAGAACCAGACACGGGCACGAGCAGCTGCTCTGGGCTCCGTGACCTCGAAGGGCACCCTGTGGGGCGGACGACGCAGGGATCCAACTGCAACAAGGTGCTCCCGTGGCCAAGGAGCAAAGGAGGGTGGGGACACAGCTTCCCCCTAGCAAGGACATCTCGGGAGGATCAGAGATGGTTCTGGGAGGATGGGCCCAAGCCACAGGGACAAAGACTCCGCTTCCCGGTGGGAAGTGCGGCTGTGGGGGAAGGACTTGGACGGGCAGGAAGCCATCAGAAACCTGAATGAGGTTTCTTATCCTACACCCTCTCTGGCTGTGTGCCCAGAGTAACCACCACCTCACAGGAGCCTCCTGACCTTGATCGACCTTGCGCCGTGCCATGTCCCTCCCACCACCGGCCATTCCCTTCCTGCCTCCTTTGCTAACTTCTCTGCCTCCAAGGAGCCTCCAACTGAACACTGCCCACGCCTACACTCAGCCCTTGGCTCTTTTTCCTTTAAATTCCATCCCTCGGGGAACTCATCCACTTACAGGGAGTTAAGAACACGGCCAGGCCGGAGGGCCCGTGGCTCGTTCTGACTTCCCCTCAACCCCCTTAGTCCACACAAGGCCACCTCTCCTGCCATCTGGGTTTTGGACCAAGAACTCGATTCACATCCCAGTCAGGCCCAAGGGCACTCTCGGGCCCCTCCCTCTCGAGCCCCCCCACCCCCAACAGCAGGTACTAGGTTCTAGGCGGAGTGCCCCCTTACTCCTTCTCACCTCTGACACCCAGCACAGGCCCTCTCCCCACTCAGCTGTCCAAAGCCAGAGTGCTCCTGGCCCATCGCCGTAGCCAGGGCGCCCTTCTGCACCAAGTCTCCAGTGGCCAGTCAGTCCCCGTCGCCGTGCCTGGCTCGCCCGCTCTGTACTCCACGCCACTGCCACGCTTCCCGGCTCCCTTTCAGATCTAGCCATGGCACCCTCAAGTGCAGAGCCCCTTCTCCCACCCCGCCCCTCCCTGCCAGCCTCCTCCCAGGAGCCCTTCCTGAGCACACGTGCAACAGCGGCCTTCTCCTGTCAACTCCTAAAGCACAAACTGTCTGTTCCCCTTGCAGTTCTGGGAAGCTCACGAGATTTCCTGCAGGTAACACGGCTGACTTCTCCCACAAACGCCCATCGCCCAGTAGAGGGAGCGCCCCCTGAGAGGGGGACAGGGTCACGGTCATCACGGATCGCAGGGCTGTGGGCCCAGCGAGTGCTCCACGCCGGGACACCCACAGCTCTTACGCGTACAGGGCAAGACGGACGGAGCAGGGGAGGTCTGCCTGCAGCCGGGGCAGCAGTGCGGGGCTAGAGGGGAAGAGACAGGAGAGGGGCCCATTCAAGACCTCCCCCCACCCTCCGGCAGCCGGAAGAGGGGCTGAGAAACAACCAGGCCAGGGCTCAGCAGGCAAGCAGGAGGACAGAAGCCCGCTCCGCACGGGCACAAGCCCGCTCTGCAGAGGTGGGTAGGCACGGGTGTGGCCAGTCTCAGCCCAACCGAAGGGAAGTGGGGCCACCAAACAGCCAAGCCCGCAGGACGACACTTCTAAGACCTTGACACTGAGGCAACGTTAAAGGTTAAAGCCGCCAAGTGAGAGAGTCTACAAAGAAGTTGGCTTCAAAAGAGAAGAGCAAACTATGTGAAGTCTGGGCTTCTGGAGATGCCCAGAGATGAATGTCCAGAAAGGAAGGACAGCGGGTTACACGATGGCCAGTGGACGCACTCCCGGGCCTCTGCGATGTGGCCCCCAGCCCGGGTTTCAGGGAGGGTGCTACTCACAATCTCACCAGCGCCCTAGGGGCCCATCCTCACCGCCCCCCAGTCTCCCCTTTGCCTTGGAGGCGGAGTCTCCCATGGGCCCGGCGGCTGTGACTTCACCCTGACCACTGCCAGCCCCGCAGGACGTGCAGGGGCGTCTCTGGGGCTCTGGCTGTGGGACTCACCACTCAAAGGCCAGGCATGGTCGAGAGCCTGCCGGTAAAACCGAGCCTCCGAAGGGCCACCCGGAGGAGCGGAACGCTGCTGCCTGAGCTGGCTCCACCGCACACGTTCTGGAAGGAACCTCTGGGTAAGGAACCACACTGTGTCAGCCACCGAGGCTGGCTCTTCCCTGCTCCGTGAAATTAAGCATTCGGAAGAAAACAGCACTAAAACGCTTATGGTAACACACAGCACGTTCGTTACCGCCACGGAAAATCAAATCACACCGAGGCTTCAAATCTAACTTTTAGGAAACTTTCTGAACCTTCTTATATGGCCATCTCGCCCACAGGCCCCAGTGGTGCCTCCTTTAGAAGCTCTGAAGTCAGCAAACGCTGAGAGGACGGAGTAGAATCACCTTTACCTCTCAACGTTTCATAGCCTGTGTTGTCTGGAGTGTCTCAGGGTTGAAATCCTCATGATTCCATCCGCCGCCAGCAATTCACTGAGTTGTTCGTTACATCGACCATGACTGATCAGCGAACAAGGACGCCGGCTCGTTTATCTACGCTAGTTTAATTTGAGCCCTTAAAATAAATGTTCGTGTCTGCAATAAAGGGCCTGATAGGATTCTCTTGTCTGGAGACTATCAAGCGAGCACTCCAAATGCCCTCCTTTGGTAGATTTCAAGGTCGTTCACTTTGCCAAGGTCTCTCGAAAACAAGTGTTGTTTCCCTTTGAGAGCATCAAAAATCGAAGTCCCGTGAGGACAGGGGCGGTCATAATCCCCCGTCCCTAGCACTGTGGCTGCCTCTTACACAACAAACAACAAAGATGTGCCTAACAAACGGGCGCCTAAAACCCCCCATCACTGCCGTCATAAACAGCGCTCAACGCATCTCTGCTCTCGCGAGGTGTGGGCGCCCGCTTCCTCCATTCGTATCCATGTTTACAGGCTACATACAAATGTGCAAACACTTGCCGGCGGTCCCCAGCAGGGCATGCCCCGGCCGTGGCTGCTCGCAGGGGACCATCGGATGCCCCCTCTGTCCTGTCCCGCCCATGTGCGCTCGACACCCGCACTCGACAGCACCAACCACGACGAGAAGGGGATGGTTTAACCAACATCGGCCTTTACCACCACTCTCTGCCAAGGGACTCGTCTGTCATCTGAAAATAATATACCGAATTATACGGGATTTCTAATAAACACTTCGCAGTACGAGAAACACACAGACTCTACAGATTCTTAAAGGAACAGGGAGACAACTCCAGGGGAAAGAAACAGACTGGACTTCAGCTGATCTGCATGAACATGGGTGCCTCTGCGGCATTCAGAAATATGTTCTCGAAAGGTCATGTGCATAAGCATCCACTGTGAAGAATAAAAACAGTTGTTCTGGGTTTCTTGACAAATAAGAATAACCACTCTGTAATGAGAGCAACTGCTGGTGGGCCTGTGCAGCAAACAAGCAAGGCTTTGTGCACCTGGCCCTCACTGCCCAAGGACCACGGCGGGCCGTGGCAACAGGGGTGCGAGGACAAGGCAGCCACAGCCAGGAGACCAGGACCTCGGATCCCAGGAACTTGGACCCCAGCCTTCGCCTCTGTCCCACGGGGCTGAGGCCGTGAGCGAAGCCTCCGGCTGAGCTTCTTCACGACAAACAGAGGATTGGTCTCGTTTTGGTGATTCTACAGATCATTTCACACAGATGATATATACACCGTGAAAACTGTCAAGGGGGCGCTGGGTGACTCCATCTGACTCTTGATCTCAGCTCCAGTCTTGATCTCAGGGTTGTGAGTTCAAACCCCAGGATGGGCTCCACACTAGGCATAGAGACTACTGAAAAAACAAAAAACAAAACCAAAACAGAAGAAAGAAAACGGTCTAGGAAAGAGTTATTTCACATTTTTTTTCAAGATTTTATTTATCTATTTGACAGAGAGAGAGATCACAAGTAGGCAGACAGGCAGGCGGGGGTGGGGGGGAGCAGGCTCCCCACTGAGCAGAGAGCCTGATGTGGGGCTCGATCCCAGGATCCTGAGACCATGACCCAAGCCGATGGCAGAGGCTTAACCCACTGAGCCACCCAGGTGCCCCTATTTTGCATTTTTTTTTAAGAAATAATTAAGGTGGCTCCCTAAATACATTCCCCATCTTGAAGGACCCGCAGATGAAATATAAAGTTTAAATGAGTTATTAAAAGTAAGTGCCATCACTAGGGAAACACAAATCAAAACTACAATGAAATACCACCTCATGCCCGTTAGGATGGCTTCTAGCAAAAACAAAAACAAAACCAAAAATCAAAAACCAAAATAACCACCCAGAAAATAAGTACTGGTGAAATAGGGAAACCAGAGCCCCTTTGTAACGGCAGGTGGGAACGCACAGTGGTGCAGCCGCTGTAGAAAAAGGTACAGCCGTTTCTCAAAAATATTAACAACAGAACCACCGTATATGATCCAGCAATTCCACTTCTGGGTCTAGACTCGAAGGGACTGAAAGCGGGGTCTCTAAGGGTTATTGGTACATTTGCGCATGCTCCCAGCCGTGCTATCGTAACAGCTAAAACGTGGCAGAAACCCAAGTGTCCATCCGGGGATGGACGGGTGAGCAAAATGTGGTCTAGCCGTATAATGGAATAGTATTCAGCCTTTAAAAAGGAAGACATTATGTCACGTGCTACAACATGGAGGAAACTTGAGGACACTGGGCTGAGGGAAAATGAGCCAGTCACAGGAAGTACAATGGTGGCCGCCCGGGGCTGGGGGAGGGGGAGTGGGGAGTTAGTGTTTAACAGGGACAGAGTTTCAGTTTTACAAGATAAAAGAATTACAGAGATGGACAGTGGTAATGGCTGCACAGTGATGTCAGTGTGCTTGATGCCACTGAACCACATAGCTGAAAACAGGCAGTAGACTATATTCTATGCGTATTTTACAATTTTACAAAAATGGGGGGAACTTGCCCTCACATATACATTACATGGGCCTCCTAACCTCCTGATGGAAAGACATACCATCACCTAGGAAGGAATCTAGTCAAAACAAACAAACAAATAGCCCACCCACACCCAAATCTGATCCGAATTCAGATTCAGAAATAGATTATGGGGGAGAAGGTCATTAAGAGAATTAAAACACCAACATGCATGAACCAGTCACAATATAAGGATCTTGGTTTCTGATTCAAACAAATTTTCTTTAACTACGAAACTTAAAGGAAAATGGAAATTTTGAGTACTCACTAAGTACTTGTTATTAATGGTTTTTTTTTGTTTTGTTTTGTTTTGTTTTGGGGGGGTTTTGGGGGCCATCTGTGGGTCAGGGGGATATGATAATGGATTGTGGTTGTGTTTAAAAAAAAAAAAAGTCTTTATCTTTTAAAGATAAACACTGAAATATTTATGGACGAAATACGACCGGCTGTCTGGCATTTGTTTCAAAATTAAGTTGGGGTGGGCAATGGGAAAGCACACCTAAAACAAGGTTGGCTGTGAGCAGATAATTCTGGAAGCTGGATAGTGGGTACAAAAGGATTCATTATGCTCTTCTGTTTGGGTATATATCTGAATTTGGACCAAATTCTCCAAATACACTGAACGATATAGGGCATCCATCCTTTCTACACATTAAACTTCAGGTCCGACGTTTCCAAAAACATACCCGGCACTTATAAATTCTGAGAATTCCAACGTTAACACTTGCCCCCACACCCACCCTGGGAGTGAAATGATTTAAGGGCATACTTGGGTTGCAAATTATATCGGGATTTTAAATATGTCCCTCAATGCCAATTAGGTCAGTGTAACTACTCAAAAAGAGGAGAAACCCATCCTTTATGGGCAACCCAGCGGGAAAGGGGGCGGGTCCTGAGCCCGCCCAGCTGGGAGCCGTCCCTGAGCACCTTCTGGGCCAGGGTCAGGGGGGCTGGCATTGAGAGGGTCACATTTCATAGGCAGCTGTTCTCTGTCAAGCTGAAGGGCAATTGCCGGCTGGAAGGGCAGGCAAATAATTCCATGCATGGCTTGATGTAATCTGTAGAGCGAACTACAGAACACACACATCATCTCCTCTCTGATAGGATTTATTATATAAACCCACCAGAATGGAAGCTCTTTGAGGGTAAGAACTCTCCTGGTCTCTCCCCACCAACCCCAGGACCAAGAAGAGTGTCTGGGCACATGGCCAGGTGCTCCGTGCATGTTTCTGGAGTTCCCGAGAACTTGAACAGATCGCATAAATACGTATATTTGTAGGGAAAGATCCAAAGGAAGTGAATCACAATGTTAATGGTGATTAGGACTCCGGGAGTGTGATGATGGGTGATGGACACGTGACACCCCGCCATTGCCCAGCAGCCTGGACATGTGCAGATCCCAGCCATGCCCCAAGGCCCAGCTGTCCCATTACCACCAAATGGGGACCTTGCATCCACCCAGCCGCTCGCACTGAGCCCCCAGCCCCACCCCTGGCTCATCCCAAGGCAGGCAGGGTGGGGGACATGTGCCTTCTCCTCTCCATACAGGAGCTCCCAAACAAACAGCCAGCACTTGAACGAGCTCTGAAGCCCCAGCCTCTGGCGCAGTGCCAGGCGGTCTGTTAAATTCAGATGACCCAAACATTTCAGTTCCAAAAGACTGGGGTGAAAATGGGTTGCAAATGGGACACCTGGTAACTGACCTTGAACAGCTAACTACGAAATATGGAAACTGACCTTCCTTTTAGAGGATCCACTACTACACAGAGTCACGAGCCCCCCCAAAAAAAAAAAAAAAAAAAAAAAAAGGAGAATCCGGGCCCACGAAGGGAAGGGCTCCCCCAGGATAAAAAAGATGATCAGAAGCACACACTCAACTACCAGATGGACAATGCAGCCGAAGGCAAACAGGCGAACTCCCATCAGGCAGGAACGAGGCAGAACTCGCCCTGTTGGAAGGAGAACCCATCAGCAAAAAGCACATGCCTCCCTCCTCCAGGGAGCCCGAGCAGCCCATTCCAAAGCAAGTCAGCATCTGAGATGTCCAGAGACTCGATTTCGAACCAGAGGAACTAGCGCAACTCCCTGGCTGTCTACACAAAGCAAATGAGGCTGGAGAGCCCAGAGTAACTAACCCCCGGCCCTGCAGCAGGTGTGGGCGGCGGCAGCAGCAGCACCAACAAAGGACCTGGGGCAGGACTGAGTGAAGCGCACCCCCCCCCCTTGTGACACTCAGAGACGATTCTCCAGGGTGCCACACTATAGAAACTCCTTTGTCACACCGTTGTTTTTTTGTTTTTTTTTTTTAGGTATGATATTGGTATATGGTGTTAAAAAATAAATAAACACATGACCTTTTAGAGATACATACTGAAAATATTTATGGAATAAATAATCTGAGGCCTTTTCCGGAACGCAAGTAAGTGGGGGCAGAGATGAAACTGGACTGGCCGTGAGCTCATAACTGGTCAAGCTGTTGGCGAACACGGGGGATTCGTTCTGGCTGCCTCTCTACTTTGGCGTACGTTTGAAATTTTCCCTGAGGAAAAGTTTTCTGAAGGAGGGTGGAGAGAGGGAGGGAAAGAGAGAAAGAAAGGGGGGAAGAAACCTCTTCTACGGTTGTCTTTAAGCCTTTGCCCATAAAGGCGCCTGGATGGTGCGGTCAGTCAGGCATCCAAATCTTGGTTTCAGGTCAGGTGATGATCTCAGGGTGGTGAGATCGAGCGCTGCCTGGGGATCCTAGCGCAGTCTGGAGTCTCCTGGAGATTCTCTCTCCCTCTGCCCCTCCTGTTCTCTCTCTCTCTCTCTCTCAAAAATAAATAAGGGACGCCTGGGTGGCTCAGTCGGTTACGCCGCTGCCTTCAGCTCGGGTCACGATCCCAGTCCTGGGATCGAGTCTGGCACTGGGCTCCTTGCTCAGTGGGGAGCCTGCTTCTCTCTCTCTCTGCCTCTGCCTGCCACTCTGCCTGCTTGTGCTCGTTCTCTCTCTTTCTCTGACAAATGGATGAATGAAATCTTTAAAAGAAAAATAAATAAATAAATCATTTAAAAAGAAGAGAGACACTATCCAGAAAGCTTACAGAAGGAGAAAAAATAAAAAAGGAAGAAAAAGCACAGCATGGCTCACGAAGAGGGGAGTTTATTGAACAAGTAAGTTATCAAATCAGTGGAGAAAACAAGCCGTGTCAGTATTAGATCATTAAATCAGCATTCTGGCAAAGAACAATATTTCCAAACGTTCTGATGACAGCTGGATCAAACCCGCCAATACTTGACAGTAATAAATACAGTTATTTGGGAAGAGAAATAGGGAGTGACCTTACAGCTCCACTGAAATATGCCAAATAAGGGAAGCCCGAAGCTGCAGGAAATGGAAAAGGCCGGCTAATATTTGGCAAGCTTCCTTTATGATCAACAAATTAAAATGTTAAGGAAGCAATTTGTTGAGAAAAGATATTTTTAAAAGGAGCTGAATCATGCAGGTTCAGCCCCGGATATGGTCAATTGGTAATTTTAAATCATTTTTTAAAAGTTAATGGTTTTGGCCCCTAGCAATTGCACTGAAGACATCAGTGAGTTAATCATAGACCCACCCCCCTGCCCTCCCTGCTCAGGTGGGGAGGGAGGGCTGCCAGCCCTGGGTCGGTGTCGGTGCCTGCCTCTCTCTCTCTCTCTCTCTCTCTCTCGCCCTCTCTCTCGCCCTCTCTCTCTCCAGCTCGGCTGAATCCTGGTTCACAGCGACTGCAAAGTCAGCTGCCATCCAAGGCGCTTTCACGACAGGAAGATAAACACGAGTCCAGCTTTATGTTTCCAAAGACGCTGGACGCCAATCCATTTTCAATCCTTAGCCATCTGACCTACTTTGGATCTAGAACGCCGAGTGTTACTGGATTTCTTCAAGGGAAAAAAAAAAAAAGGAGAAGTGTACTGGTTTCTAAGATCCACGAAAAAAGAGCAAGGCGTCTGTCCTTGTGATGAAAAAGCCGTTCCCATGCTAGGGGCCGAAGTGGACCTTCATTAAGCTGCCCGGGTTCACATGGGGGAGGGGGGAAGGGAAGAGGGGGAGGAGGGAGAGGGGAGGGAGGGGAGAGCCTTTATAAATAGTGGCTCACATGACAGTAAGTCATTGAGGAAGACAAAGTCTGGCAGAGGGGCGGGAGGGGGTGCTGTCTTCTGTGGGGTGGCAAGGGGACACCCGAGCTGGGACCTGGAGGAAGTAAAACCAACTGAGGCAAACCCAAGTCCGCCTTTGGACGCCCCCCTACACACACCACCACTACCGCCCCCCCCCAAAAAAAACCAGAAAGTGAAAGGCTTCTGGTGAGACTCTTGTCCATTTGCTTGGTTACGAGCTGCTTTCGCTTTCTCATCACCTTGTGGAATCCAGATACAGCCTTTTTTTCTTAATTTTTTCTCCTCAAGCTCCCTGGTAAAAGGGGGCATTCCAAACGTTCCGCTACCTGCAGGCCACCGCCCCATGGGAGGGCAAGCCTGCCCGGAGGACACCCATGGGGACACACAAACTCAGCAACTCAGAAGAGCTGCTGTCCACACGCTTCACGACAAGCCGGCCGACCTGGAGGCCCCAAGAATTTCCGGGGAGCTGGTTCCAGCAGCTGGCCAAAGGCCATCTATTGTCCCCACCAGGCCCGAGAAGAGAACTCCTTCATGTGTTGGTGACGCTCATTAAACAACTGGCCTCGGGCAAGGGAAAAAGCCACTGCTGCCACCTTCAGAGTCAAGAGTCAAGACTCCCACTGCCCCCCACCCAGCCGGGTGACAGAGGTCAGTTCCGTGGGTCTTGTTAGGACTCAGAAGGATTTGCTTCCCATTTTGTTACTTCAGTCCCGTTCCCATGGTCTCTGGGCAAAGCTGGTCACTGCACAGCAGCTGGGGGCCTGCCGGACCATCACACTCCGGGAGGAGCAGGCGGGCCGCCCGAGCACGGGGAAGGTGTGCACGCCACCCGCCCAACAAGCCTGCAGAGCAGCGAGGGCCTCCAGGCCAGCTTCCGTGACCTGGCCGTTCAGACAACTCGCTGCCACACTCGGGATCTTTGCTGCTAAGCCAGCCTGGGGAAGCAGGTCTCCGAAAAGCACCAGGAAGAACAAACAGCTAAGAGGGGGGAAAAAATCCCCCAAGGAAAGACCAAAGACACCTCCCTGCACTTATGCAAACGCCATAGGAAGGATTAAATCACTCTGAGCAAGGCCCAGGGAAGGGGGCAACAGCCAACAGCCTTTTATGGCAGGAGCTGGGCCCCCCTGCCCTGCCCCGCTGTCTATCCCTTAGGCTCTGAGAAGACAGTCCCTCAGAGTTCAAAGGAGCCCGGCACAGTGATCCTCCCTGGTTCAAGTCCATGTTCTCCCTTCACCTGACTTCAGCCTCATTCCCCGGGCTTTATTTAATTCAAAACAGCTGATTCCAGAGGCGTTCATCCTCATTTTTCATTCTAGTCCACATCATTCCAAAAGCTGACTATTAACTAAGAGCACTGAAAGGCCTTTCTGTGTTGAAAACATCTTTTATGTGTTGAAAGTGGATGAAAGCCATGCATTTTGACTCCTGGAAAAAAAAAAAAGCATTTCTTTTTATTTCTACAGATATTTCAAAAGTATGACATTTATTGAAGGCTGTGACGATAACACGCGAGGCAGCGCGGGAGGCGCCGGGGTGCCAGAGCCTGGCGCAGCCCCCGCACGGCTATCAGCTGCCTGCCTGCCAGCCGCACGACTCAAGGACCCGGGTGACTGACTCCGGGCACGGTGGGGACAGAAATACAGGCCAGGCCCAGCGGGCCCCAGGCTTCGGAAGAGGGCAGATTCTGTCTGTTGGAGGCCATCGGAAGGACTCCTTTCAAACAGAAACAGGAACTTGAGCTGGGCAGGGCTTCAGAGGCTGGCGGAGAAGGATGGGAGAGGGTGCTCCTGGGGGAAGGCACCGTGGCGTGAGGCTCGTGAGGCTCGGCGGCATGAAGCTTGGAGGCATGACAAGGAGGGCGGGTTCAAATGCCCAGGGGCCTGGTACGGCCAGCACGTGTGGGAGTCAAGGAGGCACAGAGGGGATACAAAGAGGTCAAGGAGGAGGAGGCCCGAAGAGGGATCCCAGAATTAATCTGGCTTCAGGCAATCAGTTTCGGTTTAACGACAAAGAAGGGACAAGAGAGAAGAAGAAAGCTTTGGGAGCTCCTCCTGGGGGTCAGGAGAAGGCTTTTCCTCAAGCGCCCCAGCAATGGTGGCACAGCAGCGTGACCGGCTGCCCCCAAGTCGTCGAAACTGGAGAAACGGTTGAACTTCATCTAACTGGGGTAACTTTTGAAGTCACTAACCACAAGGAGGAAGCATTCCCTTTGGGCCTGCAGGAAACAGATTGCATCGCTGTGTCTGTCCTGGCTCCGAGAGCCACAGCCCTCTGAAGGCTTTCCATCAAGAGGGAATAAAAACCGTCTGCTCGTGCCGTCCTTCTGTGAAGGCCACGGCATTTCCCACATCCACCAGGCTTCTGGACGGGCCCATTTTTAGAGCCTTCCATTAGAGAATAGAAAACACAGGCTGGGATAAACAATTAAGGCCAGGGAGGAGAATGGACGGACACACAACTCTAATGAGGTAAACAAATCCCAACCGTGGAATGACATTCTAGTCGTTGGTATCGTGACAATTTCCAGCGCACTGGTCACATGCACACGTCGCGCTGACCCAAGCTGTTTCCAGTGCCGGGGTTGGGGGGGGGGGGGTGGCCAGGAGAATGCGGAGACGGTGCCACACTGAACACTGGGACTTGAATTGTACGGTCCCTGCAGAACCCGCGGTGCCACCTTTAAGAGCCTCGATTTCTTTGTCCATCGAGGAGGCATGACCAGACCCTACAGAACAAGGACATCACACACCAGGCGCAGTTCCTCCCACCGGGACGCCCAGACCCGCCAGGCCTCGGGGGCTGCATTAACAGACTCTGGGAGCACCACAGAGGGAGCAGAGGGGCCCAGGCCAACTGGGAAGGCCTCTGGGGTTCGAGAGAAGGCACCCCTGAGGCTGGGAAGACAGAGGGCTTCTGCAGGGAGAGGGCTCCAAGGGATGGGGCTCACCCCAGGTGCAGAAGATTACAAGCAAGAGGGGAAGGAGAGGGGCTGCTGGCTGGCTCAGTCAGAAAAGCACGTGACTCGTGATCTCGGGAGTCCTGAGTTCTAGCCCCACGCTGGGCCTCGAGATTAGATAAATAAAAAGAAACGTAATAAAAAAGAGAAGGGGAGCAAGGAAATCACAGAGAGGGAGGTAGGTAACCTGCAGCAGATCACTGCAATCCCCAGGGAGTCTGTTTTTAGTCCTTTGGAGTGTGTGTGCGTGAGAGAGAGAATAAAAATGGGTGGGAGCTCACGGCTGAGAACGAGGTGCCATTTCTTAGTCCGGCAAGGACGGGAGGGTTAATAATAGCTCCCGTCGACAGAGCAGCGCCCCACAGGCACCTCGCATCTACCCCCTCACCGCGTCTTTGTAACAACCCAGCCAAGAAGGTCTCGCCTTTTACAGATGAGGGAGCGCGGCCCAGCAAGCAGCAGACGACGAAAGCAGGACTGGAACCCAGGCCTCGGCTTCTGGCGCCCGCCTGCTTCCTTCCTCCCAGCGCGGCCGAGGCCCCCGACGGCAGGGAGACTGGTGTTCTCGGCGGTTCGTGAAGCCGCCCCGAAGACCAGCCCAGCATGTGTTTGCCACGTGTCCCTCCCTGGCAGCCTGGCTGGAAGCAGCTCCCAAAGACTGCTGTGAAATAGACAAAACTGGTGTTTCCTATAAAACCGGGGTCGTCCTCTGCATCCTTCCGCCCCCACCCCCGCCAAAACTCTAGGCCTTTCGAAAACGTGTGAGATCCAGGCTCATGGGCTAGATCGACCCACGGGTCATCTCCGTGCCCTCGCGCAGAACAGTAAGGTCTGAGCTCACGGGACAAAGAGGAGAAAGGAGGGAGCAAAGGAGAAGCACCCCCCCAAATGTCAGAGGCTGTAAAGCTGACCCCGCCACTGCGGCCTCAAGAGACCAGAGGAAGCTTACACCCTTGACCCCAAGATGGGACCCAACATGCGGTAAGGCCATCCGTGCCAGAGAACCTGGAAAGGCTCGGGACAGGGAACAGCGGGGGCTTTGGGAGGTGGGGGTGCGAGGTGGGCAAAATGCCATTTCGAGGGACAGGCAGACCCCTCCCACTACATGCAGACTCGGGACACCCCCCACCCCCACCGCCACCGTCAGCAGAAGGCAGGTTTCTCTCCACCACGTGCAGCGGGACTGAGCGAACGTTCCGGCCCCATCCCCAGCCCAGTCACTGGAAGACAGACGGTCAGATGCACAGCCCCCTACCAGCCCTCCCTGCGGGGAAACCGAGGGCCTCTCACTGGAGAAACGGTCAGCTCGAGAGCAGGGCCACAGACACCACCCCTTCGGAGACTCCCCCCAGAAAACAACCAGCTGATCTCTCACAGCGAAGGCCACAGCCAACTGTCCCCAAACCACGCACACGCACACACAGCGCCTCCCGCACAAGCCTGCCGGCACCCTGCTCTCAAGCACGGACAGAGGAGGAAAATGTCACCAGGCGTTTGACGAAACCTCTAACTGGAACCAAAACACAGAGAGAAACGGAAAAAGACGCAGCAACGGGAGAAAGGCTAAATAAAACCAGTCTAGTCACGCAACTGGGTACCAACATCAAAAACGGAGACCACACTTCCTGCGACATCACAGATGAATCTCCGTGACACACAGTCAAAAAAGCAAGTGCCAGCAGTCCGCGTGCCGAATTAATACCATTTTTATAGAGCTCAACCCCAAGCACGGGTAAATATCACAGCATTTAAGCGCACATACATTTGTCATAAAACAACGCTATTTTAGGACTATGACGTAATAGAATCAGAACTGAGTGGGGGGGTGTTGGGAGGGTGCGACAGGGGGGTGCGACCTGTCTGGGAAGGGAGGCAGGGAAATGGGAGAGATGGGAGAGGAGGAGTTTACAGATGGATGCAAATTATTGGGGATGTTCTTGGGAGGTGGGGATGGTGGAAGGAGGGAGAAGATGGCTGGGGGTTAGTTACTACCCTTTGTGACCAAAATGTGTTACATGCAACTGTTTACAGTATTTAAATAATAGTTTTTCTTAAGGATTTTAAAAAGTAAATATGAAGGGGGGGCGCCCACCTGGCTTAATCAGCTCTTGATCTGGAGGTGGTGAGTTCAAGCCCCACATTGGATGCGGCATTTACTCAATTAAAAAAGAATTTTTTTAAGTAAAAGTAAAGAGGAGTCAACGTAAGCAACAGAACTTTAAAAAGAAACCGTGGTGAATATAGCCAGAGAGATCAAGGAGGACCCTTGGTCGTAAGAATGGAACATTCAGAGAACAAGAAAGAAAACTCAGAAGCTACAAATATGACAGATGAAAGTTCAGAGAGACTGGGCGGTTGAACAGTTCTCCCAGATACATCAAAAAAGACAAAGACATGAAAACTAAAAGGTAAGGAAAATGGCCAGATATGGCCAGGAGGCCGCATGTCTGAATAACGAACGAGTTCCGGAGGCCAGAGAACAGGCGAGAAAACAAGACTCGCCCTGAGGAGCATTTTCATGATCTCGGAGAAGAGGAAGGCTAAGGCCGTGTCTCTAAAAGCAGCAGAGGGACCCAGCGAAGGGCGGGAAATCAGACGACCCCGACGAGGGGAGCCCTGGCTGCCCGGTCTCTCCAATTTCAAGGGGCGCTGCTTTCCACTCTGGGAGTCTATGCCGGACCTCTGTCAGGAAGCTCCTGGAGATCCTCAAAATAAGTTATTAACTGAGAAAGACCAAACCACGGAATTCAGGAGATGGGGGAGCCAAAGCAGGAGGGAAAAGGAGGCCCAAGAGGATGGGGAAAGGGAGCAGGTAGAGCCAGCGGTAGAGCAGCAGAAGGGCAAGGGACCAGGAGGGGTGCTGCCAAGAAGGCAGCCCTACCGATCTGATGGGTTCCCATGTTGTAGGAGACACGTACTGCCGGAAGAGAGTTTGGGGAGCAATCAGACCTTGTGCAGAGAAACCAGTATTTACAGAGTCATGGCCACTGGAATGCTGAGTATGTAAGATTCAGTAGAGCCTTAGAGAGAAAGAGGACTACCCTGCAAAGGAGGACAAGGAGCAGGGGACCCTCTCCTGGGAGCCTCCACTGCCCCTGCGCGTCACGGAACCACCCCAGCTAACAGATGCCCACACGGAAACCCCAGGCCCCGGACCCAAACCCAGCTTCCAGCCAGAGACTGTGCTGAGACGCAGCCACTCACTGCGGCGAGATGTGGGTGGGGGGCTGGCTCTTTTGTCACCCTGAGCAGGTTTTGATTAAAAACTGAAAATAAAGTGCTCTGAATGAAAGAAAACGTGCCAAAAAACAGTGACTACCTTTAGACAATTTTTATTTTAAAATTAAATACATTCAAGATGTACTTCCTTTTATTTCCCCCCTTTTTGTGGTTCCTTCGACAATTCCAAACTGTGGTAACCGCAAGGATCCCATGGAAGTGTTTATTCTGCCTTAGTAACTGTTTCTCCTCCCAAGCTTCTCTCATCTCTCATCATCCTCTTTTTTAAAGTTTATTTATTTTTAAGTCATCTCTACACCCAACGTCGGGCTCGAACTCACAACCCCAAGATCGAGAGTCACATGCTCTTCCGACTGAGCCAGCGAGGTGCCCTCCCTGACCATTTTTTAAAAAGATTTATTTATTTGAGTGAGGGAGAGAAAGAGAGAGAGGAGGGAGTTAATGAGGGGGGAAACGAGAGGCAGAGAGAAAGAGCCCAACATGGGGCTTGATCCCACAACCCCAAGGTCATGACCTGAGCAGAAAGCAAAAGTGCAGAGGCTTCACCAACTGCGCCACCCAAGCGCCCCTCCCTGACCGTCTTCTAATGGCAGAACCTAGGACCTTGGCTCCAGCCTGGGACCCCAGCCTCCAGAGGCCGCCTGCAGCTGCGGGGCCAGCCATGCACCCAGAAGCATCTGCAGGGGAACCAACAGCCCCTCCCAAGCACTGACTTCTTTTTCCTTATCACCCAAGAGTTCTCATCAACAAACTTTCTGACTTGGCTTCTGAAACCCCTGCTGACATGCGTTCTGGAGAACGATTTCGCCATTTTCTCCAAATTTCGTATTGCTGTCACATACCTGCAAGTCAGATCAAAGTGTGTTTTACG
The DNA here is from genome assembly GCA_004024625.1 of Mellivora capensis. NCBI lineage: Eukaryota > Metazoa > Chordata > Mammalia > Carnivora > Mustelidae > Mellivora > Mellivora capensis. The sequence goes on along the minus strand of PISX010013077.1, from coordinate 8,361 downwards.
TGAATTGCCTACATTCGAAATTCAGGCAACAGTGCCATCCCATTAGAGATTACCTGATGGGGAGGCACTAATATTAGCCGCTCTGACCCTCTCCCGTATCCGAGGCAGCCGCCCTTCAAGAAAAGGACAGGGCTGACCACATAACCCCCCAAATCTGCTGCCAAGGCAGAAACACCTACTTAGAAACAGGCATCAAGATCCCGGACAAGAAAACAGAACTGAGCCCGACACGTAAGTCACATGGCGCAGCACTGCATCGCGTCCTGCTCCTTACTGTCAGCCACCGCTGGAGGAGAGCAAGCCGAAGCTCTCCAGGCCTCCAAGAAGGCCTCGCCAGCCTTCTGCCGCTCGACCCACACCGGTTTCCTATGTGCTGTGCATTTAAGAAGCTGCCAGGAATTATTCTCATCCTTCGCGTTAAGCACGATCCGTGAACCCAGAGCCTCACCGCCCAGAACTGGCGAATTCTTTTTTTTTTTTTTTTTTTTTTTTAATTTGACAGACAGAGATCACAAATAGGCAGAGAGGCAGGCAGAGAGAGAGGAGGAAGCAGGCTCCCCGCGGAGCAGAGAGCCCGATGTGGGGCTCGATCCAAGGACCCTGAGACCATGACCTGAGCCGAAGGCAGAGGCTTTAACCCAATGAGCCACCCAGGAGCCCCTAGAACTGGTGAATTCTGAACCAGGTCTGCCCTCCCTACCCCCTGGAGGCCTAGCAGGCCGAGAACAGAGAAGGAGAAAAACCAATTCCTAGGCAGCCCCCACCAGCACTGCACCATGCTTTTGCCTCCTGGAGCCGAAAGGACCTTCCGCTTTGGAATTCCTCTTCTCTGTAGGAAGTTTGCCACCAAATGGTAAAAGCCAAAGGTGGCAAGTACCGCATGATTCACGGTTTTCATTTGCCCACTGAACGCTTGCCGCAGAAGCCGCTCACACCCAGGAGCAGGCTTTGGCCTGAAAAATAAATTATTCAAGCTGAGTCGGGTTTAATGTGGAAGCAGATATTTTTAATCTTATAAGGCGGAAAAAGTCTCTGGGGAAAAGTGTAAAAGAAAAACACAAGCAACGCCACGTGAGTGTGTACCCAGTGACCGTGACAGCCCAGGCACCAGTACTGACCCAGTGACACGGGACGTCTCAGCCTGGGTTGGTACCACTGTCTTTTTTAAAGATGTATTTATTGATTTGAGAGAGAGAGAGAAAGCAGGGGGAGAGGGAGAGAGAGAATCCCAAGCAGACTCCCCACTGGGTGCAGAGCCCAACGCAGTGCTCGACCCCACAACCCTGAGATCATGACCTGAGCCGAAATCAAGAGTCAGAAGCTTACCCGACCGAGTCACCCACCCGTCCCACTATCGGTCTTTTAATATAAGGCAGTCTCTCTATCTGCCAGCACCAGAATACTTGCCTTGACTTTTGCAGGCTAAGAAAACTTCAAATAGTGTATCAGGCACTGTCCTAAGCTAAGACTTAAGGAAAACCCCATAAAGTATGGAATTTTCCCATTACCCATTTACAGAGGAAGAGGCTCAGGGCCCAAAGTCACACAGCTAGGAGACGGAAAAACAAAGGTTCCAAGTCAGAAGGGTCATCTGCCCCGCAGGCCAGTGGACCCTCAGCCAAGGGGGCAGGCAGCTGGCGGCGGGCTCTGGGCACATGCAAAGGCCGTCAGCCTAGAAAAGCCCACGGGCTTATATGGTGAACAGCGCAATGAGCAGAGGAGAGGCTTCCGGAGTTCATTTCCCAAGCAGGTGTCCTCAGTCCCGCCCCAGCATTTGCGATGGCACAGAGGAAAGTAGGGTCGTGCCCGCGGGGTGGACGGTGTAGGCATCTAGCCAGAATGTAACTCAGTCACTTCTCAGTGGCTCGGGCTCATCCTAACGAAGGTCAGGGCTGAAGGCCAGCACGAATCCCTATCCTCCTTAATAGTGCACGCGTAGAAGCGGCCCCAACCGGCCTGTGATTCTTTGGTCTTTCTGGTCTTCTGCTTCCAAGCCGACAGCTGTCCTACCACAAGAACTTCCCCTGCCTTCCTCCAGTGTGTTGTTTTAATGTGTTAGGACCTTGAAAAGCAGACCATCGATATAATTAGAACCGAGGGTACAGAAGGAGCTGGGGTTAAAAGAGGTTAGGGAGGGGGCCCAAGAGCCTCCCTCGAAGAGCTGCACTGACTGTGGACCATCCCCTGGCAAGCAGCTCAGCCTTCTACTTGCTGCTACCCCTGTGTTCTGGAAAGCTCTACAGGGAAGATCAGGGAGGAGTCACTCTATTAAAATACGAATTAAATAAAGCCAACCCTCCCTTTTAAGAGGATCTAGACCAGTGCTTCTCAAATTTTACTGTGCATATGAATCACCTGCGGATCTCATAAAAATGTGGATTCTGACTCAGGAGGTCTGGGCTGGGGCCTGAGAGTCTGCACTTGTAATAAGCTCCAGGGGGTGCCCAACTGCGAGTCTGGGGGCTCTTTGGGTAGCAAGGGTCTAGATGTAGACCAGTGTTGTCCAACAGAAATACAGTATCCGCCGCAAAGTCATTTTAAATACTCTGGCAGCTAGCCCCAAGTCTGGCGAGCTGGCCTCCTCTCTTCTGTCCCCTACCTCTATCCCCATACCGTGGGCTAGGGCCCGTGGCTGTCAGCTGGGAAGTAATCAGAATTTTAGCTGTGTACAAACAGGATAATGAACCCTTATGTACCTATCTGGTCCCTCAGCTTCAACAACTGTGAATTAATGACCAGCCCATCCCATACCCTACCCCTATCACGAGAAATGTGTTACAAGGAGCAACGCCCACTCCAGACTGGCAGAATCAGAATCCCTAAAGGTGACCCCATGCCCCAGGGGATCTGCAAGCTGATAACAGCGGAGGCAGGGAGCCCTAGGAAAACAGGTGTGACTGCGGCAAGGACTCAACGGTGCCTCGGGGGCCTCACTGCATCCCTGCCCAAGCCCTCTACCCTAAAGCAGGTCCCTCTCCACCAAATCCAGAGGCTGGTAAGCCGAGGCCTAACTCTCTCCTCTCTCCCACAAGGGATCAGCTGATACCCTGCGGCCTAGGCCGGGGGGACCACAGGTCACAGGGCAAAACGGTCAGAAGGAGCGCAAACTCTAGCCCAAAAACCAGCACAAAGAAAGAGTTAATGGACCTGACCAACCCAAAACTTCCGACGGAACTTCCGACGGACATAGTCAAAATCAGCTGAGAGAAGAGAGAAGTTGGTGAGAAGAGGACAGAGAAACTGACTTCAGAAATGGTGAGGAAAAAACAAACACATAAGTGGGTCTTAATAACTTCACGAATAGGGGCGCCTGGGTGGGTCAGTGAGTTAAAGCCTCTGCCTTCGGTTCAGGTCATGATCCCAGGGTCCTGGGATGGAGCCCCGCATCGGGCTCTCTGCTCAGCAGGGAGCCTGCTCCCCCCGCCACCCGCCTGCCTCTGCCTACTTGTGATCTCTGTCAAATAAATAAATAAAATCTTTAAATAAATAAATAACTTCACGAATAATCCCGATTCTGAATTTCAGAAAAAAAAAACACACCACACAATTTTAAAATCCAGCAGGGGCAAAAAAAAAAAAAAAAAAAAATCAACCCAATAAAACATCACAAGAAAAGATACCCTCCCCAAAAATAATGGTAAAAGGAAAAACATAAGGTAACATTACAGAAGTCCTAACAGAACCACAATGACCCTAAATGGACACCATTTAAATTCACTAATTAAAGACAGACTCTTCATGTGGGTTTAAAAAACAAGATCCCATGTCCTATATCTAAAACACACTGAAAACAAAAGGATATGGAAAGATCAAAAATAATGTTAGAGAAAAAGCTCTACTGGGCACACAAAAACGAAAAACAGAGGAAAGAATAAACAGGATTCTTGTAGCATCGACACAAACAGAATTTAAGATGACAAACGTCATACGGGGAAGAGTGAGTCTCCGTATATACCAGGAGAAACCATTAATCGGGAAAATGTAAAGACCACGCCTGTTACGTGTAGCTAACGATACAGCCTTTACGTAATATAATAAAAAAAAGCTGTCAAAACCATAGGAAGAAAATTAGCAGAGACATGGAAGAATTAAGTACCATGAATAAGCTCAAAAAAATACATACAGAAAAAATTTTATCCCCAAACAAAAAAAAACATTACTTCTGAGAACATATGGTTCACAAAAATCCACCAAGGGCGAATGCACCCAAAAGGTCTCTTGCATATTTATTCCAAAGAAATTGGTGTCATCGGAATTACATCCTCCAACCAAATGCAGTCAGAATAGATATCAATAGCCTAAAACGGTTTTTTTTTTTAATGTCAAAAAACCAGAAAATATCTACTATTAATTAACCCTCGGGTTAAAGAGGAAATGATAAGGGAAAGTATAAAATTACGACAATTTTACAAAGTGAATAAAAAATGAAAGCACTAAGTGTCGAAGTTTGTGCAGCACTGCTAAAGTGACTCTTAGAAGAGGCTTTGAATACCTTGATCAGAAAACGAGAAAGAATTTAAACCAAAAAGCTGAGCATTCCAAAAAAAGAAGTCTGGAAAAGAGAGTGGCCTCTAAAAAATAGGAGTGAAATGAAGCAGAGAAATCAGTGACATGACCAAAAAGAAAAGGCAAACGAAAAGTAAAAGTAAAGGCAAAGTCAGAAGGGCAAAAGCTGGGTTTCCTTGAGGGATTAATAAGGCAAACAGAAACTCCACATGAGATTGAAAATAAGTAGCAGATAAATTCAGAAATAGAGACTCTAGAAAGATGATGTAAAACAGCTAGCACTAAAAACCAGATTTGCACAACTCATGAAGGTACTGTGAACACTCCTACAAGAGTAAATGTTAATGGACACCTGGGTGGCTCAGTTGGTTGGGTGTCCACCGTCAGCTCAGGTCATGATCCCAGGGTCCTGGGATCGAGCCCCAAGTCCAGCTCCCCACTCAGCGGGGAGTCTGCTTCTCCCTCTGCCTGCTGTTCCCCCTGCTTGTGCTCTCTCTCGCTCTGACAAATAAATAAACAAAAATCTTAAAAAAAAAAAAAAAGAAGAAGAAGAAGAAATGTTAAATATGTTTCTAGAAAGTTACCAAATGCCCAAACTGGTAGACAACAGACTGAAGACTAATAAAGGAAGTGATATGGCAAATGCCTACCAGCCACGCTCGGACTCAGCACCCACGGTAGAAGGAGTGAGCCCTGCCACAGAGAAGCTACGGAGACCACCCTCGTCTTAGGGGAAGGATTCCAAAACATCCTCCACCCATTTTATACGAGACCCGTCTAATTTCAATTCCAAATAGGTAAGGCTAAGAAAAGCATAGGCCAGTTTCACTGGATAACACAGACGTAAAAACTCTGTGACAAATCCAACCTATTTTAAAACCCAAGACAAGGAGGAGTTTACCACAGATGCAATGCGGGATTTGGCCTCGAAGTATCCATGAGTGTCACATAATTTATCACACACACAAGCGCCGACTGAGGGATCAAAATCATATGGACTCGACAAAGTATTTGTTAAAGGTCAACACCTATTTATTATTTAAAACAAAACAAAGGGAAAGCCCAAGCCAAAGGGAAAAAGAGGGGAAAGGGACTCAAGGTAGCTCCTCAGCCTGATCAAGGCTTCTACCAAAAATTCCCTTTAGGCACATGCCCTTGGCGACCAGGAAAGAGCAGGCCACCATCACCCGCCACCAGACATGAGTCCCTGATGTTCCAGCCGGCCAAAAAAGTCGCTCTGGCTCAAGGAGTGGAAGGAAAGGGACAAACAAAAGTGTCATTTTTTTGCATATGATATTATCCCCAGAGAAAGGCAAGAGCCAAGGTAATCAGAAAACTAGGAAGAGATTCGGCAAGCCTGCCAGTTTCCAAATCAGTAAACAAAACCAGTTGTCTTCCTCCATGCCACAATCATCAATTAGGAAAAAGAGGTGTTTTGTTTTGTTTTTTTAGATAAGACACTGGTCACAACACTACTGCTACTTCTAATAAAGAATTCATGAAACCTTTTTGGAGGAGGAAGACCTAAACAAATGGTAAAATATCTTTGTTCGAGGATGGGAAAACTTAAAAGTCCTTCCTTCTGCACACCCCCTCCCTCTCGCGGCCAGATTAACTTGTACATTTCATCCAGATTCAATAAAAACTCCATCCAGCGGAATTTGGGGGGAACGGGACAGAAATGTGCACGAAAGAACAACGGACCTTGGGATGCCAAGATTTGTTGAAAAGGAAGAGCAAAGAGGTTAAGTTCACCTGATCAGAAATTAAAATGCGTATAAAGTCTCCATAAAATGGTGCGGTACTGGTGTAAGAAGAAACAGATTTGGGGGGGGGGGAATGACCCCAGAAACATACTGACATATATATGAGGGCAGAACATAGAAGAGGCAGCTTCCCAAAAACCACTGGGTAGGAGACAGGATCGATCGGGGGTAGTGCTGGAAAAACTAACTCCCTCTCTGTACAAAACCCATCTCCGACCTAGAGATCTAAATGTGGAAGACCAAGGTATGGGTAGCAAAATACAAGGACCACTGGGGCGCCTGGCTGGCTCAGTCGGCAGAATGTGAGAATTCCAGCTCAGGGTTGTGAGTCTGAGCCCCACATTAGATGTAGAGACTACATAAATAAATAAACTTAAAAAAAAAAAAATACAAGTATCCATGTGATTTCGAGTGGGGAAAGATGTTCTCAAGATGGAAATCACACCTAACCTGAGGGTAAAAGTCTGATGGATTTGACTTCACCAGAATTAAGTTTTTCTATATATATTGAAGGACACTACAGACTAATCAACCAGAGAGACTGGGAAAAGATGATTTACAAAGCAAAAACCAACAAGGGATTAGCATATAAAACACACAAAGAACTCTTGCAAATCAACAAAAACATGGTAAACCACTAAAACAAAACAGCACTATATGACCAGACAATTTACAGAAGGGTAAATCTGAAAATCTAACAAGTGTAAAAGAGGTCGATAACAAATATGAACCTTACCAGTGATCAGAGAAAAATCACACAATGCTGAAGTACCACTTTAAAACCATCAGAATGGGAAAAAGTCTCCAAGAAGTGCTGATGTGAACAGGGAGAGCGCTGCGGTGCCTCCGCTCGGGGAAGCAATCTGGAGGAGCTTAGTGAAATTAACAGCCCTTATCACTCTGGACTCAGCAATCCACTCCCGGACCACCCATTGAGCGAGGTATATTGGGACGCCCAAGGCATTAGGGTGTTAGAGGCCACAGTGCAGGGCCACCCCCACAGAAACGGACACAGGAGCTGAGGGGGGTGCTGCGGACTGTGTGTCCTCCAAATTCATACGATGGAGCCCTAGCTCTTGATGTGATGACATCTGGAGGTGGGCTTTCAGGAGGTACTCAGGTTTAGATGAGGTCATGAGGGTGGGGTCCCTATGCTGGGATTAGCGACCTTATAAGAAGAGACACTCTCTCCCAGAGAGGGGACGCTCCCTCACTCTCTCTCAGTCCCCTCTGCGGCACGGAGGACAGCAAGAAGATGGCTGTCTGCAAGCTAGGAAGAGGACACTCTCCAGGAATACAACCTGCAGGCACCTTGACCTTGGCCTTTCAGCCTCCAGAACTGTGAGAAATAAAATGTGTGTTATGAAGCCACCCCGTGTACAGTATTTTGTTGTATCTTCGGATGGAATCCAATGCTGCTACCGTGAAGGACGACCAAAATGTGTAGGGAGGAACACGGACAGATCTCAAAACCAGTGATGAGTGAAAAGGAGGGAGAAAGATGTCCAGCATGATGCCAGGCAGGAATGAAGCTGCCTATCCCTCCGAAGCAGGCCACACAGTTCACAAGAACACAGCCAAGGAAAGCCAAACTGAACACACTAGCACGGGGGGCGGGAGGGGGGGGCCTGTCAGAGGAAAAATTTAATACGATGAATCAGGTCTGCTGTGAACTGAGGAATGATGTAGGGTGAGAGACACACACACACTCACTCACACGCACACCCTGGAGGCAAGCAGAAAATAGGAATCTGGATTTTCCTGCCCCTCGTGTACAAGAGTGTTAAAACTCCTACAGTTTGGGGGCGCCTGGGTGGCTCAGTGGGTTAAGCCTCTGCCTTCGGCTCAGGTCATGATCTCAGGGTCCTGGGATCGAGCCCCGCATCGGGCTCTCTGCTCAGTGGGGAGCCTGCTTCCTCCTCTCTCTCTGCCTGCCTCTCTGCCTACTTGTGATCTCTCTCTGTCAAATAAATAAATAAAATCTTTAAAAAAAAAAAAACAAAAAAAAACCTCTTACAGTTTGACTTAAGGATTTCAATCTTTAACATGACAAAAACAGTTGGCAAGCTGTCCCCAAACTCTGAAAATG